>JAJJLU010004541.1:0-11839 GCA_023807065.1 Isotricha intestinalis | reverse complement strand
AAAAAATAAATCAAACATTATTAGATAATCATGGAATACAAATAAACTTTTCTGAAATAGATTATGGAATATAAAAAGATCATTTAAATAAATAAGAAAAAAAGATTAGCATCAATTTTGGTTAGGGAATTATCAAATATTAATTATTTTTTTTCTGAAATATAAAAATATAATATACTTAATCCTCCTTGGTAATCCGGACAATGAATTTTCATTTTTTTTGAATTTTCTGACTAAATCCGGATAGCCAGAATCTTCCTGTAAATATAATAAATATTTTATCAAATTTAATATTAAAATCAATATTAATTTCAAATTTAATTATATTAAAATCTTTTGATAATTTATTTTTTTTAAAACAAAATCCGGATAGCCAAGATCCTAAAAAATGGAAAAATTTTTGAAAAATAAAAAATCCGGATAGCTAGGGGTCCGGATAGCCAACGGGATTATGGAATATTAATTAAAAGATTTAAATGATCATTTATTTTGAATTATTTGGATAGAAAGTGTTAAAATGATTATATAATTATAATTAAAAGTTATTAAATGAAATTGTTTTTCTTAAATTTAAAGTTATTAAAATTAAATAACAATTAATATAGATTTGAAAAAATGGAAATATGATCATATATTATTTAAAATTTTAAAATATTTTTTAAATTTTATGATGAATAATTAATAGTAAATGTAATATCAAAATGATTACTTTTCATTTTTCAAACTTCTTGAATTTTTGCATTAGATTTATATTATTTTTATCCCAACAGAAGAATAATATTTAACTACTTTTTTCATATTAATTTGATAATAATTTATTAAAAATTAAAATATTACCTCCATTTTTCTTTTTATTTTCATTTGATTATTTTCTCTTTCAATTTTACAAATATTAATTTCAGGAAGTTTTCCAACCTTTCTTTTTATAATATTATATAAGAACCATAATTTCTAATTTTTTTGAATTATAAATTCAATTATGTTATTATTTATTAAATCATCATCATTTTCACTAGGCAAACTTCATTATTTTATATTTTATGATTTGTCTTCAAATACAAAATCGATCGATGAACAAAGAACAAGGAATTAAAAATTATAAATTTTATTAAAGTAAATTTTTATTTGATAAGAATGGTTAGTGATTAAAAGGTTAATTTCAAAACATTTTTCTATTTTTTATATTTATTTCTATTCAAAATAAATACTAAATAAGAACCAGAATCATTTCCTCAAAAAAAGAATACTTTTTATTTAATTTTTAATATCTATTTTTACTTTATCCTGGAATAATTTTTCTTTATTATTTGATTTGAATATTATTCTTCTTTAATATCTATATATTTTGATAAAGATAATAAACTTTTTCGTTGGGAATCAATAATAATTAAAAATATTATATAATAAAAAAATATATAATTGAAAATCTTTCAAAAATACAACAATAATGATATTTAATATTTTGAATTAATAATATCACAAAAAATCATTATTTTTTCACCATTTATAATATTTTGAAAATCTTTATTATTATCTAATGAAAAATTATTAGTTGGGTTTCGGAAATTTGATTTTTTTCATTGATTAAAATATCATTTTTTTTAATATTTAATATATGAGTTGATGAAATAAGTTCATCTTTTATTTTTTTTGTTTTGAATTTTATAAATTAATTTTTCTTTGGGAATTTTGAGCAGTAATAATATCTTTTGATTATTAATTTTTTTTAGGCAGAAATTTTTTTTTCCATTTTACAATAAATTTTATAAAATTGATAAAGAATTAAAACATTAATTCACCTTTTTAATTTAATTATTCTATATGCAAAATATTTGACCTCAATAAAAAGAGTAAAAGATTGTTTATTTTCAATTGTTTTCAATATTTTTATTATAATAATGTTTATATTTTAAAGGACTATATTTAAATGTTAACGTGAAAATTAAAATTATATTAATACATCATTTTAATTTATATTTTCAATTCTAGATTTAAATTCAATATTTACTAAAGTAAAAATAATTACCGTAAAAGACTGGCCTATCCGGACGACTGGGCTATCAGGATTTGAAAGTTCGGATAAGAAAAAATTATTGGTATTAGATATGGATATTCTGATTAAACTTTTTTATGTTCCAGAATGAATAGTTGATTTTGGAATACCAAATTTAAAAAATGCTTTTATTTGAGTATTTTCTTTAGCATATTTAATTATTTTCAATTTGGAAGATATAGAGTGAAGTTTGGCTCCAGTTTTATTGTTAGTTTCTTTATTTAATGGTTCAACTAAATCACTTTCAGAATCTATCTCCCTTACTATTTCTAAGCTATTTTCTGATTTTTCCATTTATAAATATATAAAATTTAATATATATATTTATATTTTTAATATATATATTTAAATAATATACTAATAAAATATCTTATTTATCATAAATCTGGATATATATTTTACAGTCACGGTATCATGATTTGCAAAAATCTTTTAATTTCCTTTGTAAATTTCAAATCAGGATAGTCCAGTCTTTTACGGTATTATTTTTTGTTATTTACATATAAAAGAAATAATAACTTCAATAATTAAAAGTATTTGTTTTATTGTCAACCAAAAATTCTTCAATTTTCCTACATTTTATTATAAAAGTTATAAATTCAAAATCATTGTACCATTCCATTTATATTTATTATTATATATCTTTTTCTTTATATTAATTATTGAACAAAAATAATAGTTTTACTTATATAAAACAAAATTAGGAGTTTTCATAGATTTTAAATTTCTTTTTTGAAAGAAGGAAAATAAATAAATAAATTTTTTTAAAAAAATAAGATATTTTATGACTTGTTTCCCATAAATATTATTATTTTTTTTATATTTCAAGAATAAAAATCTTATTAAGCAACAATCTTTTTAATCAATCAACAATTAAAGATTTAAAGTCAATATTAAGTCTTTTAATTATTTTATAATGATAAAATATCTTTTATTATTTTTGAATGAAGAAATTATAAAAATTTTGTTAGATTAGAAAAATATTTAATATAATGAATTATTTTAAAAAACTTAATTTTAAGATATTTAAATAGTTTTATCATTTTTTTTTCAGTTAAGTAATTATAATTGACAGAAATACATTTATTTTAAAATTCAATTTATTCTATAAGTAAATTTATTCTATTGGAGAAAAATGTTTATTTGGAGTATATTCTATTAATCAGAATCAATTTTGAAAAGAAGAATAATGAGGAGATTATAAAAAAGATAAAAGACTATTATTAGATAATAATAGAAAATATTTATTTTTTATTAAATCTTTTTTATTAAATATTAATTAAAATTTAAAATGAAAAAAATATTTAATTTTCAAATAATTATTTAGATTAATAAAAAATGATTTATGACAATATATTGGTCTTTACATTTAAATAATTCTTCTAATATAAAAAGAAATATAATATAATCTTTCAAATTTACTATACAAAGAAGCAAATCTTAAAATTGAAACAATTAAACATAAAATAAAGAATATAATATTTGAAAAGCAGTAACTAAAAATAAATCCTAAAAATAAAGAGATTTGAGTTTTTTGATATAAAGCACAAAATGAACTTATAAAATATAATAAACTAATATTTATAATTAGAGTAAAAAATAAAAACAGTCTTAATTTAATTTTTACTTTGTGAATTGTTCTAACAGCAATTTCTTTAAAATCCTTTGTTCCATGAAATTCATAAATTACTTTATTAAAAGTTTTTGAATATTCACTTAAATATAAAATTATTTTTGATATTATCATATTGAAAAAACTTGAATAAAACGTTTTTTTAAAAATTGAATTTAAAGAAATTTTTCCTTTATTTCTGAATTTTTCAGAAATATAATTTTCGCTGAATAATAAAACATTAAATGATAAAAGAAAAGAAATATATAATAAATATATTGAAAAATAAATAGATTGAAATTCAAAAATTGCTTTTTTAGAAATACTTTTAATAAAAATACTTTTTTCTTGAATTAAACTTGTTAACATTAAACAAAAAGATCTTGTATCTTTTTGTAAAGCATCACAATAAATAAAATAATCAATATTTGAAACTAAACGATTTAAATTATGTTTTCTAATATTTTCCTCAATTTCTTCTCCATTAATTTCCATTTTATGTAAATTAAATCTATGACTTGAATAAATAAATAAATCTTTACTATCTTTTGTTTTAATTATAACATTTTTTTTATTTTTTTCTAAAGCAATATTTTTTGAAACATCAATATTTAACAATTGAATTATTGTATGAAATGATTCTTCAACCGAACAAAAATAATAAAAAAAATTTATTATTTGAAATAATACAATTAATGTCAATATATAAAAACCAAAATTTATTTTTAAAATATTTATATCTAAAACTAAATTAATGCATTTAACAAATTTATAATTTATAAAATATTTCTTTTTATCATAATCATTATAGTCTCCATTTAAATTTTTTAAATAAAATATTTGATTATTTTGACTTATATTACATTCACAATAATATATTTTTTCTTTCTTATCGAAATATCCAAAATCACAATTTTTATAACATAAACTATTTTGAGGATAAATTCTTTTTCTTCTATCATATAAAGTAACATCATTTCCATTTATAGAAAAATTTATACATAAATTAGTATAAAAAGAATCAGATAAATTGAAAACATCATATCCTAAATTATTTAAATTTTCATATAGATTTAAATCTAAAATTTTTGGATTTAAATTATTTTTTAAGCCAATTGAAGAACAATAAGAAGAATCAAATTCATAACCTGTTGTATTAAAAATATAAAAAGAAAATTCATTTGAAATTTTATTATCTATTGTTTCTAAATATATATTTTCATTTTCTTTTAAAGGATAATGATTTCTTATTTCTTTTTCACATTTTTCAAAATCCAATTTTTTAGAATTTAAATTTATTTTATAATTGATTTCTTCTATTTGAATATTATAATCTTCATTATATATAATTTCATTTGAATGTTCTTTAATATTTTGTATATCTTTATTATTAATATAATCTATAATTTCATTTAAAGTTTTATTAGATGGACATTTTTTATCATAATGATATTCTTTACAATATTTTGGATAAACTATATATTTTATTTTTCCTTTTATATTTAAAAAAACTCCATCTTTTTCAATACCAAAATAATAAGTTTCGTTATAATATTTAAATTCATCTGGAATATAATTTATATCTAAATTATTGATATTAAATATTTTTAATCTTCTAACATTTTTATTTAAATATTGGTCTTCTGAATAATTTACTAATTGAAAATAAGTTTCAATTGAATCTTTAATTGGTAAAATATCATTTATTAATTTTTTAACTTTTATTATTGATTTATAATTAATTATTTCTTCAATATTATATATGTATCCTTTATCACACAGTTCTAGATTGATTTTTTCAAAAGGAGAATTTAATATATTATATAATTCTGTAATCATAGGATTTATATTTTGATTTATATTAATAACAAAGAATTGAATATCATTTGTTATTCCATAAAATTTTCTTAAAATATTAGAACATGTTTCATTTACATAATTATTTATCAAATCAAAAGTTAAATTATACAAAGGATTTATAATAATTTCATTTAAATGAGATTGATAATTGAAAACATCATTTAAAATATAATTTTTAATATAATCTAAATTATAATTAGTGAAACATTTTTTTTCATTTACATAAAAATATATTGGTTCACAATAATTAGGAAAAACATCAATTGTAATTGTTTTAATATCATCATTCTTAATTCCTGATATATGTAATAATTCATAATTAAAAGAAGTAGAATAATATCTTCCATTTGGTATATAAAATAATTTTCGAGATTTAGTTTTGTAAATAGTATTAACTATTTCAATATCATTAATTTCCTTTGTTAAAAATGTTTCCTCTTGAAAAATTCCTTTATCACTTAAAAATAATTCAAAATAATCATAAATATTTCTTTCGGTTAATTTAGGAGAAATTAAATCATTTAAATTTATTTCTAAAATATCACTTTCTCTAATTTTATAATTAAAATTTGAAGTATTATGAAAAACACAAAATTCAATATTTAATTTAGTATGATTATTCCAACTACTATTATACATTTCATAATAAATTTGATTTTCTTCTTTATATTTTATAAAAATTAATCCTTTAATTTTATTTTCATCAATCTTTTGATAAATTTTTAAACATTGATGTAAAGGAAAATAATCATCAATATTATCTTCTGTTATATTATAAATATCAACAATAAATTTATTTCCAATTATTCTTTCATTGATATGTTCATGTAAATCTTTATTAGCTTTTTCAATTTGGTCTTTTATTCCATTTAAAGAATAATTTGTCCAACAAGTTCTATTTTCATGATTTACCTTATCACAATATAAAGGATAAATTTCAAAAATTAAATTTCCAATTGGAGGATTTTCATAAGGAAATTTTAATGAACCATATAATAATTCATAAATAAATTCTTGAATATAATAAATTCCCAATCTTTTAAAATATATTGGTTCACATATATTATATGCTGTATAATTTTCATATTTTGTTTCATTTTCAAATTCTAATCTTCCTCTTATTTTTTCAAATTTTATAGTATTATTTAATATATCATTACAATAACAACAACTACTCAATTTATTATTATTATTCATATCTTTTATTTTTTCTGGAAGATAATCTATTTTCACTTTTTTATCCATTGTATAAACATAAATATTTTCTAAGGAATAATTTCTACAATATTTATTATAATCCATTATTTCTCTATCTACATTTTCTTCATATTTCATTATTAGAGACATTTCTGTGTTATTTATACAATGGAATATAGTAAAATAATTTATTGGACTGTATTTTTGATATAAAATTTGCATACAAAAATCAGTTATAAAGGTATTATGAGGAAAAGAAAAAGTATTAAAATCCATTAGATAAACTTTATAATTGTAATTATTAGGTGTAATTATTGTTGAATTAAAATGATTTTCTAAACTAAATTTTTCTTTTTTAATATATTTTATTGTATTCCATATTGTATCTTCTGAATAGCATATTTTATTTTTAAAATCACATTCTTTCCTTTTACAATAAGTAGGGCAAAACTCAATATTAATTTTCATAATAAATTTACTTTCTGAACAATGAGTTAATGGAATATGATCATATTCTTCTAAAGATTCTAATGATTGATATCCAGTATTATTTATATTAATACGTTTTGAATTATGACAATTAAAGTTTGAAGTTAAAAAATTATATTTAATTGTTGTTCTGCCGTCGTAATCATCTTTATAGTCATTTCTTGATAAATTATCCTCAATTTTAATGATTGAAATTAAAGAATCTATTCTTGGTGCAATCACAAAATCCACTGTTCCTTTAAAATTTTCAAATGAGTCAATATAATTTATTAAAGTTTCTTCATTATCATTTAAATTTAATGGTTCTTTATATATATTTTTTTTTACGAAATGATAAAAATTATTTAATGATTTACTCTTACAATTAAAATAAGAGATGAAATTACAATGTATATCATACTTACAAAGAAAATTATCAAAATTATCATAATCTATTGAAGAGGTTACTTGATTTTCTATTTTTTCAATATCTCTTGGTTTATAAGAATATGTTATTTTAAAAAAAGTATTGATATAATAAATTTTGGTCACCATATAAGTTATTAAGGAAGATTCACAATTCCTATATAAAACTAGAGAATTATATATTTTTAGATTTAATAATATATAGATAAAATATGACAAACTGTGAAAATACATTTTTAATTTATTATTTTTTAAATAAAAATGTTCATTTATCACCTTTATAAATTATTAAAATCATTAATTATAGAAAAATAAAATAGTTATCAATTATAATTTATAATTATTTTTATTAATTAAAATGAGAATTATTTCAAATTATATTTTTTATTTTAAATAATTGATATATCCACATAATATATTTTTTATATTTTTTTTCTTTATATTTCAATTTAATTTTTTTTCCAATTTTTTCTCCAAAGAAAAAAAGGAGTTAATATTTTATTATATTTGACAACTATAAGTTTACAAATGATTTTCAATGTCACTTTACAATACTTTAGATTATATGTCAATTGTATTTTTTTTATCTTTTATAAAAATTATGATACACATTAATTATTTCATTTAAAATAAATTTGTGTGTAATTTAAAGAATAAATTGTTGCTGATAAATTATCTTCATAAATTAATTTATGATTCCATATATTGCAATAGGAAATCAATTTAAAACATTCAATCAATGATTTATTTGGAACAAATGTTTCAAACACAAACAAAGCACCCAGCAACACATTAAATAAAATAAATTCCAATTTCTATTTATTTTGAGAAAATATTTTTGTTATATAAGAAATAATTGAATTTTCTTAGTTCTTCTATTTTATTATTTGCTAATAAATTTTGCACTTCAAAGTTTGTTCATTATCTTTTTTTACTATAAAACAAAAAAGTTTTGAATTTTGGGAAATTGTAAAAAACAAATTTTAAAAAAAAATAAAGTTAGAATAGAAATATTCATTACCTATAAAAATGAAAATAAATTTTTTCACAATTTAAAACTTAAAGAAGTTTATTTAGTAAAGATAAAACAATTAACAAAATAAGTATTGACCAGTCACTCTAATATTTATATTTATGACCCATACAAAATAATTATTTGAAACTTTAATCATTCGAATAATTAGAAAATTTCTATTCGGTATTTGTATCAATAAATGAAATTCAAGAATTTTAATTGGTTCATAAACAATATAATTATATTTTTTTGATTTTTTATTATTTGTATGTTGGTTCCAAAATTAATTTTATTTGAATTTGTTATACTTAATTAATGAAATTAGTATCATTTGATTTTGAAAATTGAATTTTTTTTAAATTTAACAATATTTTCTGTATATTCTTCTATAATTAATTATAATGAAAATATAAAAATTCCTTTGTTTACTTTTTTTTAAAATCATTAACATCTTTTTTTTCATTAATACTATTTTTATTTTCATTTGAATTATTTTTAAGAATTTTTTATCATTGAAAAATTATTACTATTAATAGTATCATTTATTTCTCTCTATCATATTTATATTTTTATCAATATTCATTAATTCTCTTATATATAATATTTTTTTCATTTTTCATTTTAAAGTTTATAGTAAATAATATATTCTAAGAACAACAATGAAATAATTTTCTTTGATTAATATCAATTTTTTTAAAAAACCATACTTTTTTTCTTTTCTTAATAATAATTGTTTACTCATTATTCCATAGAATAAATAAAATTTCTTTCATAAATAAAAATTAATTACATTATTTATTTTTAATAAATTGAATAGAATTTTCCTCTTATTTTATAATTTCTTTTTTTCTTTTTCATTTTGAACTATTTAAATTGATATATAAACATATTTTTTATTTCTATTTATTCTTTTTTTTAAAAATAATTGATTAGAAAAATCAATTATATATTAATTGGAATAAACATTATGTGATTTTTAAAATAAATTTTTAAAATTTAAATAAATTTTTAAATTTACACATATTTCATTTGGATTTTCACTTCCAAAAGAATTATTTAAATATCATTTTATCTTATTTAATGATAATTTTCAATTATAATAAATTTAATATCATAAACTTTTGATTGATGATTTAGTTATTTTTTAAGTATTAATTTTTAATTCATATTCTCTTAATTTTTCCTGAAAATTTATTTCAAGATTTTCTTCTACAATAATTTATACAGAATTTGAGCTTTTTCTAAAAAATCGAAATTATTAACATTTTTATTTTATATCGGTATTTGATGATGATTGACTTTGAATATGGAAATTGATTTTCGATTGAATATCAAAAACACCTTACGAATTATTATCAATTAATATTATTTAGTTTCATGTTTACAAATGTAAAAATGAATGTTTGAAAATAATTGAAAAGTTTTGTTTGATTTTGGTGTAAAAAAATAAATGATATTTTTCAAATTATAATACTTTGAACTATTTTTTCAAAAAATATTCATATTCAATTTTTAACATTATAAATTCGGAATTTTATGAATTTTTGAATAAATATTATGTTGAAAAAAATTAAATTATAAATAATCAATTATATAAAAAATATAAAATCATATTAAAAAATGAATATTTCAAAAATAAAATCAAATTATGTATTATATATATTATTTTCTTATATTTCAACTAAAAAAGCAATTAAAATAATAAAATATAATAAATATTTAGGGAAAAAACTAAATTACATACAATTAATTTTTCTAAAGAAAATTGAAAAATATGATAATTATCATTTTATTAAAAATTATTGGGTTCAATTTAAAAATGAAATAAATGATAATATTTTAAAAGAAGAATATCTTCGTGATTTATTTTACGACGTATTATCCAAAAATAAAAATTTACTTTAAGATTAGATGACGAAAATTTTAATTTATTATTTAACAATTATTATTTTCAAGAAAACTGTCTAATTGATTTAAATATAGTAGAAGATGATTTACCATTCATTGAATTAATAAAAAATCAGAAATTAACTGAAAAAACAGTTAATACTCTTAAATAAATTTTTAACTCTTTTTCAACAAACGGAAAAATGTCTGAAATTAATGCATTTCAATATTATGAATTAATTGATGATATAGATTTTCTATATTATTTCCAAATTTTATTATTTGAAGATTTTATAAATTACTATTATAATTTTATTCATAAACCAGAAACCTCAATTTGGGAATGTTTTTTATTTTAGATATAATCAATTCTTAGAAAAAGGAACAATTGATTTGAATTATCTTAAAAACAATTTAACTAAATTTGAAAAATTTAACCCTATATAGAATAATTTTTTTCAAATATTAAATAACATAATATATAAATTTTCCATTATTTCAAATCTTGATTCAATATTTATTAATTTTTTAAATAAAAATCAATCTTTTAGAAATTTAAAACAAATAGAAATTTCAATTTCAAATTTACAAAAATTCATTGAATTAAAAATTAATTGTTTAAATGTGGAAACATTAACTTGTTACATTGATTATGATCCAAAATTTAATACAAAAGACATTATTGGTATATTTCGAAATATTTCTACTTCCAATATTTACATTCAAAAAAAGTTGTAACTTAATTAGTTTTATTAACATTTTTAAAGATTCTAAAGTTATAACTTTAGCAATTATTTATAAATGTAATGAATATATTAAATCAAAATTAGAATTGAAAATTATTTTAAATAATATTAAATATTTCAAAATTAAAGGAAATCAAGACTTATTCATTGATATTTGTAATAAAATTCATTTTCCAAATTTAAAACATTATGAGTTAAATTTAGAATTAAATTATCATTTTATTGAAAAAATAAATTTAATTGATGGAAATATCGGATTAAATGGAAATGATTTTAAAATTGTGAATTTATTTATGATTGAAATATTAAAACTTATTCTTTTTTGAAAAATTTTTCAATCTTATAAATCAATTTACAACCTTAAAAATTTAAAAATAAATCTAGAAATTTTTCTTTTATTTATGAAGAAAAAAAAAGGAAAGAAAAATTATTTTGAATTTAAAATAAAGAATGAAAAGTAAAAATTATTATTCAGACTATGATTTATTAATTGATGAAAATGAAATTATAAAATATAAAAAAATAAATATAAAGGAATAAACAAATTATATCAAACAATTGATTTAAAAGAAAAT
>JAJJLU010004540.1:0-11855 GCA_023807065.1 Isotricha intestinalis | reverse complement strand
ATGAAGAAGTGAAAATAATACATAGAGATATAAAACCAGATAATATATTAATAACAAAAGATAATAAAGTAAAAATAACAGATTTTGGAATATCAGCAATAAATAGAGAAGATGTTAGTGATACAGTAAAGTTTCATAATTCAACTATGGGACCAATATTATTTATGGCTCCTGAAATAGGAAATCAAGAATATGATTTTAAAGCTGATGTATGGATGCTTGGTTTAACTTTTGTTAAATTAATGTCTTGGGAAATTCCTTACGGAATTTTCCCTTTGTTTGGTATTAGAGTTAAAATTAAAAATATTTCTTTACCTGATTTTTATAGTGAAGAATTAAGAAATGTTGTTTTAAAAATGCATAATAATAATCCTGAAGAAAGACCTACTTCTAAACAAGCTTTAGAGGAAACTACTGATATTTATAAAAAAAAATATATTAAATTTTCTGCTTTAAGTACTATTTGTAGATTATTAAGTAAATGCAAACTCTTTTATGATTTTATTTTAAGTGAAGGAGGTAAAATTAAAAAAGATAATTTAATATTATATCAATTTTATCTTGTTTTTAAACAAATTCAAAATAATAATGATGAAAATTATGAAAATCAAATAAAAGAATTTAGAATGTTATTAGGGGCAAATAAAAGTAGATTTATGGGTTTTGGTGAAGTTTCTACAACACTTTTAATACATTATATTATTCCTCAAATGCATGAAGAATTATGTAAAAATTCAGAAACAGAATTATCATATTTTAATTCGGAAAGTTGTGATGAAAAAAGTAAAATTGATAGATTAAATAAAAGTAATTTTTTTAAATATGCTATAAAAGAATTTGATGAAAATTATAAATGTGAAATTTCAAAATTATTTTATGGAATGACTTTAACTAAAGAAACTTGTGATGTGTGTAATAAAACAAGATATTTTATAAAAGCACTATATTTCATGTTATTTCCTTTAAAAAGAGCATCAAATCATTTTAATTCTAAAAATTTATCTGTCTCACAATTATTTGAACATTATGAAAAAAAAAGAAATTTTGTTCCTGGTTATTGCCCAAATTGTAAAAAAAAAGAAACGTATGTTAGAGAAATTGTAATAGAAAAACCACCTAAAATTTTTTTAATGTCTTTAGATAGAGAAGATAGTGAAGATGACATTAAAATTAGTGTTCCCAAAGAATTTGATATGTCTAAATATTTGTCAAGTGGAAAAAAAATTTATAATTTAGTTGGTGTTGTTATTAGAGAAAAAAATAATGAAGGATACTTTTATTCCTGTATTCTTAATGATAATGGAAAATGGAAGTTGTATAAAAATCAACAATGGGAAAATGCTAGTTTAGATGATTTAGAAAATAAAGTCATTAAAATCATAATATATCAAGAACAATAATTTTTAATTATTTTATTTTTTTTATGAAGATAAATATATTTTTTTTTTGAAAATAATTTTTATAACTATACTACCGTGAATAATTGCGTTTTAATGATTTTAAAAAATTACATTTTTGTTTCGATTTTAATGTTAAAAAAATAATATAACCAAAATAAAAAGGATAAACCCTTTTTTTGAAAAAATAATTAATAAATAAAATTATAATATCAAATAATAATATATTAAACTAATCATTTAAGTTTTATTTTTGAAGAAATACCATTCATTATATATATACATTAAATTAATGCCCTTGATTTTTAATTAATTTCATTCTATTTTTTACTAAATTTTTTGCCATTAAATATTTTTGATATGAAGGATTAATATTATGACATTGATGATTTAATAAATTTCTATGTTTGAAGCAAAAAATTTTATCACAACTTTTACAAGAATAATCTTTACCTTCAATAATAGGAAAATTATTATTACAATATTCACATAATTGAGAAGAATATTTATGATGAATATCAGTGAAAAAATTACAATAATCAAATTTAGATAAAATTTCTATTGATTTTTTAAAGGCTTCTGTTTGAATTATTATAGGTTGTGGACGAGAATTTTTTGAAATAATTTCATTAATTTCTATTATTATTTGTTCTTGTGAAACAGAAGAAGACATTTTAATAAATATAACAATTATTATATAATAATCATATATAGTAAAATAAAATATTTCATATTTTAAAATTAGTCTTTAAAATAATAATTAATTTATATCATTGAAAACAATTTAATTGATTGATATAATTTGCTTTATTTTATTTCTTTCTTTTAAAAAGGTTTGTAATATTTATTATTAATTTATTTTATAATATTATATTCTAATCATATAATAATGAAAATGTTTTTGCTAAGCTTTTATCCATAAGTGATAAAGATTTTTCATTTTTGGATAATCTATTAAATTTATCTAAAATATTTTCAAAATTATTATTTCTTAAATAAATAGTTTTGATTTTTTCAGAAATGTCTCTATCATTAATTTGATTATTTAAGGCTTTAATATTATTTAAAATTAAAGAAGGATCATTATTTTCAACATTTAAAATTTCATCAATTTGTTTTTGAGAAAATTTTTTAAATTTAATTAAAAATAATTTTAACATGAAAACAAATTTTTTATAATTATTATTATTAATTAAATCATAAATATAATTGAAAAATTCTTCTTTATTTTTAAAAGACTCAAATTGAGATTTTAATTCAATTTCTTCAAAATTTAAACTTTCAACAGAGAATTTTCTTAAAAACTTTTTTTTATTTAAATTTATTTTATTAAGATTATTTCTACTATGACTTTTACATGAATTAGTTTCAGATTGTAAAGGAGAATAATTCATTATCATATAATTTCTATTAATATTTTTTGTTGTTAAAGGAGTAAAATCTGTCTGATTTAAATGTAAACTCAATTTAGGTTCTAATTTATTTCTTATTATTCCTTTATTTTTTTTTTTTTGAAATAATGTGTTTGGTTTTATTTTATTGTTTTCTTCAAGTGGATTTTTTGAATAAATTTGATTTATTATTTTTTTATTATTTTCATTTTCTAATTCATGTATATTTTCAAATAAATTGTTTATTTCTTTTATTAATTCTTTATTTGATTCTTTATTTGATTCTTTATTTGAAATTATATCATTTCTAAAAATACTGTTTTTGGATAATTTTTCTAATTTTATTAATTTATCTTTTTTATATTTATCATTAATACTTTCAATTTCTTTTTTTCTTAATGTATATTTTATTGTTTTATTTCTTTTATTTTTTTTTTCTTGAGAATTATTTGAAGTTGTTCCTGTTAAATGACTCATTGAATTTCTTTCTGATAAATGTCTATTATTTATTCTATTAATAAAATTATTTTGTGTTATATTTCTCATTGAAGAAGAAATATCATAATCTAAATTATTTATTTCTTTATTATCCATATTTATTTTAAAAGTAATATTATTCATTCTTTTATTTCTACTTATTACACCTAAATACTTTCTTATATTATTTAGGTATATTAAATTTTTTTTAGATTTTGGATTTTTATTTATAGCTTCTATAACATCTTGTAGTTTTGATTTATGTATTAAAATAGGTTCAGCTTTAAAAATATTATTTTTATCCATATTTAATTTTGGAATTCTAATTCCTTTATTTTTATATTGAATAATTATATCTTCAAACTTTTGAAATTCTTCATAATTATCATCATAATTTTTAATATATTTTTTTTTAAATTCTTTCATACTTTTAAAACCTTTTAAAAATTCTTCATTTTCTTCTTTTAATTCTTTATTAGGATTTAAATTAATACTTAAACATCTTAATTTTTGTTTTATTTCTCTTAATTTGGAAATATCTTTTAAAGATTTACTTGCAATTTTATTTTTGTTTATAATATCATATTCATTTGAAATTTTATTATCATTTTTTATTCTTGAAGAAAATCTCTTATTAGCTTCTAATCTTGCTGTTAAATATTTATTTAATACAATATGTTTTTCTTTATTATTCTTTTCACTTTTCATTATTATTTTAATTATATTTTAATTTTATGCTAAAATTCAGTTTTAGGATGCATCCATTTTCTTATTTCTCTAGTTGAATTTTTTTGTTTATTATATTCAATATTATAAAATAAAAAAGGAATTTTATCTGTTCTTTATGTTTTTTGTATTTTTTTCAAATAAAATATGTTATATTTGAACTTATATATAATAATAATATAAAAACAAAAAAAAAACTAATTTGTTTAAGTTTTCAAAAATTAATTAAAATATTTTTAGTGTTTATAAATATTTTTTATTTCTTAATAAAAATTTAATTTTTTTGTCAAAAATGGAAAAAATAAAAAAAAAAAATAAAATTAAATTCTGTATTTTATAATTTCCTGAAAGCATAAAAAAAACAATTGAAAAATAGGGATGAAAAATCTAATAAATAAAAAAAAGCAAGAAAAAAATATAAAAATTTAAATTTCTCTAATTAACTGAGGAATAGGAGTATCAAGCATTTTTTTAGCAGGTAAAATTGTACTTAAAATACCTCCAAAAATACTAAATAAAACAACAAAAACTAAATTACTAATTTTTAAATTAAATTGAACATTTTGATAAGTAAACATTTCCCATTGTAAACCCATAGTATAAGAAATTAAACTTCCAATAAAAGTACCAATTAAACTACTAGTTAAAATTAATATAATAGCTTCACTAACAAAAACAAAAATAACATGTTTTTTTTTCATTCCTAAACTCCTCATAATAGCAATTTCTTTTTTTTGAGCAAATAAATTGATTGTCATTGAAGCAGTTAAATTAAAAAAGCAAAAGAATAAAACAATAGAACTAACAGAATAAAATATATTAAAAGCAATATTTGATATTGTATCTAATCTATCTCTTCTATTTTCAAATAACCATATATCTGCATTTATATTTTTAGCATTTGAAAATATTTTTATTATTTCTTCTGATGATTCTTTAATAGGTTTTTTATCATTTAATTTTAAATTAATAAAATCAATTGGAACATTATCATAATTATAATCTATCATATCTTTTAAACTTGGAGAAAAATAATTCGTACATTTAGTTAAATAATCTAAAAAAAGAGGAATTGAAATTATATTTGTTCTTTGCCAATAACTTGAAGGAATACTATTAACATAAATTCCAGCTGCTCCATTTAATAAAAAAGCAGGTTTTGTAATAAATTTAATTTCTTCATTTTGATTTTTTAAATTTATATAAAAATCTGTATTAATATGTAAGTCAAAATGAAAAGTAAATAAAGCACTTAAACCAACTTTTCCAATATAATCTTTTAAATATAATTGTTCACTTGGATTATATTTATTATATGTTTCATTTTGTTCTGCAATTTTTAAATCGGATTTTTCTGTTGTTGAAAAATATTCTGGAGAAATACCATTTAAATAAGTTGTATAATATAAACTTTTTCCTATATTTTCTACTTGTATAGTACTTTTAAAACAAACTTCAGAAAATTCTGCAGTTCTAAAAGTAAAAGATTCTATTAGTTCTTTATCATATAATTCTTTTAAAGGCTCAATTAAATCTTTTGGTTTAAAATAATTTTGAGATAAAGTTATTTCACTTCCTTTTAAATTTAAATAACTTTTTTTTGTCGATTGAACTATTATATCTAAACCTACACTTACCATAATAAATATTCCTATTGATAAAGAATACATTATACTTGTTTTTCTATTTTTTGTTCTATGTGCTGTTAAATTTTTCATTATTAATATTTTAGTATATGACGTTGAAAAAAATAATAATATATTTGTTAAAAATTTTTGTATTAGATTTTCTATATTTGCAGATAATATTACGAATCCTAAAATTATTCCAATTAAAATAAATAAAAATATCATTCCTAACATTCCGAAATTTAAAGATATAATAGATAAAGGTAAAAAATAATAAATAGAAGCTCCATAAAAAAAAGTAATAACACCGAAAATAATTAAATTATTTAATTCAGATTTTTCAAGTGAAATAATTTCAATTTTCATTCCAGAAGTTTTATTAATCATAGTATTTAAACTAGTAGCAATATTTTTTTTTAAAATTCCTCTAATAGGAAAAATAGCAGCAATAATAGGACCTAAAAAATTAATAATAAAAGAAATTACAAAACCATTTTGAGTAAAACCTAAATCTAAATTAGAATGAAGATAATTTTTAATAGATAAATTTATTATTTTTAAAATTTGAAAATGTAAAATAAAAGCTAAAATAAAACCAGGAACTGAGAAAGAAATACATTGCATAATAACAATTAATATAACATTATTTTTAGTATTTCCAATTAATCTTAAAATTCCAAATTCAAAAGCATTAGTTTCAGTAGTGATTAATAAAAGAGAATAAATTAAAATTAAACTTAAACCAAAAAGAGCAAAAATAATAATATTTAATATCATATTTAAAAGAACATTTCCATATTTAAACTGTTCTAATCCTTTAATAACAGGCATTGTAACTTTCATATGATAAATAGTATCAATTTGTTTTGTGATTTCATTTGCATATGTAACACCATTTCTAACTAATTGATTATAATCACTTTCTAAATAATAATTTATTCTATTTTTTGGGAAATTTACTATTAATTGATTTCCATAATGATTTGGATTTGTTTCATTTAAAATTTTTTTATAATTTGGAAATAAAGATAATAACTTTTTATTATTTACAAAACTGGATAAATAAGAAAAAAAATATTCATTCTCCATAAATATAATATCTTTTTCATCACCTGATGTTTTACCATAAGTATCTTGAATAATATTTTTAACAGTACAATTTAATATAATAGTTTTAGGAATTGTATCAATTTGATCACAAAATTTTTTATATTCTGAGTTAGTTTCGTAATAATTTACTAAAATATGATCATTTAAAAATTTAACTAAATTAATTTTAAATTCAATTTTATTATTAGAAATTAAATTTTTAAAAGAATTATGAACAATACATTCACCTTTATTTAATTTATTATAAGGATAACTTCTTCCTAGTTCAATTTCTTTTTCTTTAGTAGTATTAATTAAAAGTAAACTAACATTATAATTTTTATTAGTAGTTAATCCCTCAAAAATAGTTCTTATAGTAGAAGTATCATAATTATTATTATTTTTATTAGTTCTTTCGTAAAATTTACTATAATTAATAAAAGCATAATCATAATAAAAATTTTTAGGAGGAGTATTATCTTCAATTCTTTTATTTGAAATTGGAGTAAATACAATATCCATTTCTCCTCTTTCTTTTTCAGATAACATTAAAAATATTAATGATCCTTGTGTTACTATTGATTTTGATACTAAGGATACTAATGATACTAAGAAACATGCAAAGAGACATAGAAAATAATAACATTTACGACGTGAGTCTTCTTTTAAAGAATGAGATATTGCAAATTTCATTTTTTTTTGAAATAATAATTATTTTTTTAAGACTTTTTTAATCGGGATTTATTATATTCTTATTATTATTTTCTTTTTTTTTAGTTTTATTAAATATTTTTTAAAAAATAAAGAATTATATTAACTAATATTTTTCTAATTTAAAATTAAAGATTTTTAATAAAATAACTTAAGATATCATATCACTCCTATAATAATAATAATATATAGTAAATTATTATTAAATTTAAATTAAATTAAATTACTAAATTTTCCGATTTTATTAATTTCATTAAATTTATTCCAAACATCATTACTAACTTCTTCTTCATTTTTACTTCCATCAATATCAATAACATTAATTTCTTTTCTTAAAGAATTAATAGTATTTAAAGTAAAATCATTAAAAGTTTTTAATCTTTTAACAACGTAATTGTTTCCCATAGAAGCAATTTTTTCGTTTTCTCTTTCAAATAAAATATTATCGTTGTCGATTTTGAGATGAATTAATGAATGAATTAAATATTTATTTCCAATAATTTTTTTCCATTCAATAATATTATTTTCATTTTTTGGAAAAGCTTCAATAATTATAAATTCGGAATTGATATGTTTAATTTTTTCATATATTTTTTCTACTAAATCTTTACTAGAAACTAATTTATCTTCTGAAATTTGGTCTAATTTCATATTAGATTTAATCAACATTTCGAATCTTATTAAAGCTTCAACTTGAATTATGGAACAATTTAATATTTTATTTTTTAAATTTATTGATTGAATCTTTTGACCACTTCCTGGCTTCCCTATTAAAAATATTATTTTTTTGTCGTTTGAAGATGAACAACCCATTTTTTTAATATTTATTTTAATATTTTTAGTTATAAATAACAAATAAAAGTATTTATTTATTTTAAACTTAAACTATAATGTTATATTCTTATTTAAATAAATTTATTTTTTTTTAAAATATGATAAAAAATCATATAAAAAAATTAAAATAAAAGTTAACATTTTTAAAGAGAAAAATAAATGAACCATTTAATTATAAAACAATCAGATAAAACTTTTCTTTTTTTTATTTTTGGAATTCAAATAATAAGTTATTTGTTTTTAATTAAATATTAATAAAAAATCTTTAGAAATGTTAATTTACAAAATTTATTTTTTTTAGTTTAAGTTAAAATAGTTTATTTTAACATTTAGTTTATTATATATATAATAAATGAATTAATTATATTTCCAAACATATAAAATAATTCATATTTAATTATCATAGTCAAAAACATCAATATTAGAAAATTTTACTTTTTTAATATCTTTTTTAGAAGTTTTACCTTTGTTTACATTTAAAAAATCATTATTGATTTCTTTTCCAAAAATTTCTTTAAAACTTTTTTGATTATAAAAATTCGAATCATCAAGATAATCTCTATTTATTTTTGTATTTATCTTTGTAAAAAAGGACATTTTTTCAGATAATGTTAAAGTCTTATTTTTTATTTTTTCAATTTCAACAATAATTTCTTCTTTTGAAAATATATATTTAATCAATAAAGAAACTAAAATAAAAATTATAAAATAAATATAAAATTTCATTGAAATAGGTTCTTCAATGTTAGAAATGAAATCTTTTTGAGTTTTATTCATTTTATATATATTAATTAATCAGAATTTTTTATATATTAAAATTTTAATAATATATTAGAAATTATTTAGATGTTGTATTAAATGATTAATCATTAAATTTATATTTTAAAATAAAAAAATTAAAATATCTTTTAATTAACAATAAAATAATTCACGAAACAAACAAAAAATTATTATAACTAAAAATAATAAATTATTTTTAATCTTTATCTAAAATCAAAAAAAACCAAAAACAAAGAAAGAAACTTAAATTTTCAAAACAAAAAGTAAAAGAAAAAATGGAAAAAATAAAAAGAAGTAAAAATATTAAAAAATCGGGAAAAAAATCTATTTCATAAAATATTAAATAAAAAATTCGAAAATAAAATATATTAAAAAAACAATATTAAAATGTCGAATGGGGAGAAGCTTTATTCTAATAAATTAAAAAATACTAAGCTATTAAATTATATAAAAAAACAATCCCCATTTGAACAAAAATCATTAAAAAAAAATAATTTAGAAAGAAGTTCATCATATATATTTGATTATCATTTAGAAAATGAAAGTATATTAAGAAGAAGTTTAATTAAAAAAACATTACCAATAAATAATCAATTAAATACTGATAGTTTAAATTTATCTTTAAAGAGTTCTTCAAGTAGAAAAAATAGTCAAAATTCAAAAAAAATTTATAATAGAGAATCAATTAAAATGATTAATGATGAATTAAGAAAATCAGGAATTTTAATAGGAAATAATAGAAAAAAACCAAAAAGAAAAAGTAAATTAGAATATTCAAGAGGATTAAATAGGAAAAAATTATCTGATAAAAATTTAGAATTTTTAAGAAAAAGTTATACTAAAACAGAATATGAATCTTTTAATGATAAAAGAGCAAAAATTCAAAAAATGAAATCTTTAGAACCTTATAAATTTGATAAAATAATTCATAAATTGAAATTTCCTGATATAGAAGATAATAATTTAAGTTCATATATAACTATTAATGGAAAAAAAATAAGAAAAGCATATTCAATGAGAAACAGAGATTTTATAAATTTAGTGAATTCAATAAACAGTTTAATTTATAATGAAACAAATAATGAAGAAATAAAGAATAATAATTATAATTTAAGATATAGTGATTATTATTATTATAATAATAATGAGAATTTAAACATAGAAAAATTTTATTATGATAATATTCCAATATTAAAAAAATCAAATGAAGAAGGATTATATTATTTCGTAAAAAATTTACCTCCTTTAAAAGATAAAACAGGAAAATCATTAAGTGAAATAATAAAAACAAATTCAGATAATTCAACAAAACAAGATTTTTCTTCTACTGCAAATAGAATAAAAAATTTAAATAAAAATTTATATTATGATAGTTCTTCAAGTGAAGATGAATTTAATAGAAGAAAATTAATAAAAAGAGAAATTATTTCAATTGAAAATCCAATAACAAAAGAAAAAGAATTAATTAATATTGATAATGGAAAAAAAATAAATGATATTAGATTAAATATTAATGAAAACGGAGAAGAAATTTTAATTAACAATGAAACTAATTTACCAATTGATATGTATAATTATGAAATAGATAAAAAAACAGGAAAAAAAATCTTTTCAATTTTTGAAGATAAAAAAAGAATAAGTAAATTCAATGATTTTAATGATCATGAATCATTTAGTTTTGATACAATAAATACAAGTAAAAAAAGAACTGTTAGTAAAAAAAAAAATTTAGAATATGAATGTTTTGATTTAGAATTAAAAAAAGATGAAAAAACAGGAAAAGAAATATTAATTAATAAAGAAACAGGAGAAAAAATAAAAGGATTAATTAAAAGAGTTTCAAAAGGAAATAATACAATATTTATAGATAAAAAAACAGGAGAACAAGTAAAAAATATTATTAATAATATTGATCCTGAAACAGGAGAAGAAAAATTTATAAAAATAAAACCTAAAATTAAAGATAAAATTGAAGTTATTTCTGTTAATGATCCAAGAAAAAAAAAAAATATATTAATTAATAAAAAAACAGGAGAAGAAATTAAAAATATTATTCAAAAAGATAATAAAATTATTGATGAAGAAACTGGAGAAGAAATTAAAGGAATTAAAATAAGAAAAGATAATGAAACTGGAAAAGATATTTTTACTATTAAAAGAAATAGTTTAATTCCAAAAAAAATTGAAATTATAGAAATTAAAAATCCAATAACTGGAAAAGAAGATTTAATTAATAAAGAAACTAAGGAAATTTTAACAAATTTATATAAAGATATTAATTCTGAAACAGGGGAAATAATGGTAATAAATAAAGAAACTGGGAAGAAATTAGAGAATATAAAAAGCAAAAAAGATCCAAATGATGAAAGTAAAGAAATAATTGTTTTATCAAGGAATTATGAAAAAGAAAACGAACATTATTCAAATAATAAAACAAATACAGATTCAATTGAAAATGAAAATATAAATAATAATAATAATATAATAATAAGTAAAACAGATGAAACAGGAAAAGAAATTTTAGTGAATAAATTAACAGGGAAAGAATTAAATGAAATAGAAAAAACAATAAATCCAAAAACAAGAAAATCAATATTAATAGATAAAGAAACAGGAGAAGAAATAGAAGATGTAATATTAAAGAAAGATCCTTTAACAAATAAAGAAATATTTATTATAAAAAATGAAGATGATATAATAGAAGAAGAAAGTAAAAAAATAAATGAGAATATTCCAATATTAAATAAAGAAATTATTCCAATAAAAGATCCAAGAACAGGAAAAGAAATATTAATAAATAAAGAAACTAAAGAAGAAATAAA
>JAJJLU010004539.1:0-11856 GCA_023807065.1 Isotricha intestinalis | reverse complement strand
AAACAAGAATCAAAATATATATTTGTTAATTTATATGTTAGTCTTTCTACTTTTAATATTTTTGTCCAATAATTTGCTGCTGAATTTAAAGCATTTATTACTATTGAATATCTAGAGTTGTTTTGGGATTGTATGTATGATTTTTCTATGTATATTCTCATTTTTCTTTTTCTCACCTTATCACCTGTTAAATTTCTGTTTGAATATGGATTTTCTATTACCTTTACTTTTTTTTTTGATGGGAATTTATATAAAAATACTTTTTGGAATAAAAGAATTAAGATTAACATATAAATTGTTCTGTAGGAATTGTTCATTATTTTATTTTTATAATTTTTTTTGAAAAAAATTTTTTAATTAGTTTTTTTACTAAACCGAGAGCATAGATAAAAATAAAAAATATTCATTTTTTTTATTTAATGTATGAGGGATTGGGGATATATATGGAAAAATTATTGTTTTTTTAAATTTATAAACTTAAAAAAGAAAATAATTTAATTTTATAAAAGGATTGTGAAAAATTATTTATTATTTTTTAGTTTTTAAATAATACAATTTTTAATTTAAAAAAAAAGAAATATCATTAAATTATGGTGTGTCCGGAAGAAATCCTGAAATCTTGAAAAAAATCCTGAAATCCGGAAAAAAGTTAAAAATCTACTTCATTTGATTATTATATCTTGTTATATAAGTGCTCAAACTTTTATTGCTATTGGGATGTCTTTTGTTGAAAAGCATTTTATTTAAATATAAATATTATTATAATTAAGTTTGTTTAAAAATATATTATTATTTCTTTATAATATTATATTAAATCAATGGGTTAACTATATAATTTAAATTATTTTCATTTATATTATTTTAATTGTAAATAATATTTATCTCAAAAATAAATTTTTTAAATTCAATTTTAAATTAAAAAAAATTTAAAAATATGAAACCAAAAAAAACAAGAAAAAAAATTAAATTAAAATAATATAAAAAATTATAAACAAAAACCTTTTGAATAACCTATTTTAAAAAGTAATTATTCAAATTATTTTGCATAATTCCCATAATTTAACTTTTCATAATTTTCAACCATTTGTTGATGTAATTGAGTAGAAGTTTTGATTTTTTTCATGACTTCAATTTCTTCTTCTTCAAGTTCTTGTTTTTTATTTTGAGCAAATTGAATTCTATTTTCTTCTTCTTCAATTTTTTTTAATAAATCTTCTTTAATTTTATTTTTTTTTTCTAATTCAATAGCTTTTCTTTTTTCTTCGGCAATTAAATGTTGACTTTTAATATAATCTGCTTGAGTTTTTTTATTTGATAAATCTTCTATTTCTAAATATTTTCTCATTTCTTCATTATTTTTTTTTTGTTCTTTCATATATTTTAAATCTTCTTCTAATTGTCTTTTTTTATCTTCTTGTTTTAACATTATTGCAAGTTTATTATTTTCTTTTTGCCTTTTATTTTGTTCTCTTTTTGCGTTTAATTCTTTTTGTTTTTTATTTTGAAATTCTAATTTCTTTTTAAATTCTTCTTTTTGTTTTATTAAATAATTTTTTCTTGCTTCTGTTTTTTTTTTTGTTACTTCTATTTTCTTTAAATTTTTCTCGTTTTCTTCTCTTAACATTCTTACTCTTCCACCTATTAAATTTGTGTCTTTTTCTGCTATTTTTCTTTGGTTTTTAATATCTTGTAAACAACGGTGAAGTTGAATTAGGTAATCGTCGTCTAAAATTTCTTCTTCTTCTTCTTCGTTTTCTTTTTTTTCTTCCTGCTCTATTTCCATTTTTTTTTTTAAATTTTTTTTTATTTGTTTGATTTTTAAATTTTAATTTATATTTTAATATATTAAATATGTGTAAAAAAGAAATCATATTTTTGGTTTATTATGACTTTACTTTTCTACATTCTAATTATTCTTCAAATAATTATTAAAGCTAATCTAATATTTAATGATTTTATTCTTTTCAATTTAAATCTTTGAAATTTTAAAATGAAACAAAAAATGAAATTTAAAATTTAAAATCTAAATTTTCCTTAAAAAAAAAAAAAATTAAATAAAATTATCTTCTTATCCCTTAAAAAATAAAAGAGGGAATCCAAAAAAATTTAAACAGAAGAAACAACCACATTTTAACATTTAATATTATTTCTAGAAAAAGAATTTTCTAAATTATTCATAGACATATCAAATTCATATTTAGTTTTATTTAAAACTTCAGGAATTCTTTCTCCTTCAACTAAAATATTTTCCATTTTTTGACTTCTTTCAAAACAATTTTCAAGTTCTCTAATTAAATTTTGATTAGTTTCAGTTAAAAACATAATATGTTCTTTATATTTTTTAATATCTTCATTTGCTTTTCCATGTTCTTGATTTAATTTTTCAAAATTAGAATTTAAATAAATAATATCATTACTCATTTTTTTGATGTCATTCATTTTTTGATTTAAAGTATTTTCTAATCTGTTTGATTTATCTTGAAATTCTTCTCTTGTTCTTTTTTCTTTTAATAAATGATTAGAAGTAGAATTTAATTCATTTTGAGTTCTTGTTAAATTTTTTTCAGAAGTATTTAATTGATTATCAAGTTTATTTATTGTTTTATTAGCATCATCTAATTGTTTACAAGTATTATTTAAATTTTCAGTTGTATTCTTTAATTTATTTGAAGTATTTTTTAAATTATAAGAAGTATTTTCTAATTGATCAATAAGATTTTTTTTTTCATTTTCAATATTTTGAATAATTCTATCTTGTTCTTCACAAGTTTTACTTAAATTTTGAATATCATCATTCATTTTAGATAAATTTAATTCATTTTTACTTTTATTATCAATTAAATTACTAATTTCTTTCTCATTCTTATGTTTTTCTTCAGTTAATTTTTCTATTATTTCATCTCTTTCTGCAAGTGCTTCTCTTAATTGATCATTTTCTTGTGTTTTTGATTCAAGTGATGCAAATAAATTATTATTATCATTAAATAATGTTTTATTTGTTGCTAATTTTTCATTCAATGCATTTTTTAAATTTTCTACCTCTGTTTGTAAATCTGATATTATTTTATTTGTTGTTTCTGTTTTCTGCTTTAACTCATATTCTAATCGAATTTTCTCCTCATTTAATATCGAAGCTTCGTTTGATAATGATTTAAATTTTGTGTATAAAGAATCATAATTTTGTTGGTTCTGTTCTAATTCAAATATTTTTGTTTTTAATTCATTTATTATTAAGTCTTTTCCTTCTGATTGTATTTGGCTTGAATAAGTTTTTGGAGATAAGGTTGACATCATTTTTTTTTTCTGATTTTTTTTTAAATTTATTCTTATGAAAAAGGATTTTTTTTTTAATATTTTTTTAATGTTTTTTTATTTTTATTTTTTATTTTTTTTTATTTGTTTTTTTATTTGTTTTTTTTTGATGACTCTCAAAATGATTGATGAGGTTTCTTATGGAAATTATGAAACTAAATTTCAAAAGTTATATAATTTTTATATTAGAGACAGTCAATATAAATTTGATGAATGGGAAAAAAATATTGGCGAACATAAAACTAATTATTTACTTGATAAAAATTTTTGTGAAGATTGTTCCGTTATTTATCATTATGACATTATATGTTTGAAACATCATAAATTCAATTATAAATTAGAAATTTCACCAAGTGAAATAGGTGAAAATATGTTTAATAATATAATTGATAATTATAAAAATAATAATTATATATTCATCGATAAAACGTATTTAGATAATAGATTTGATATATTTAATTTACTTCAAAAAGTTTCTAAAAATATGAATTTTAAATCACAAACTTATTTCCTTTCAATTTATCTTTTAGATGTTATTTTTTCAAATAAAAATTCTTTAAGAATTATAAAAACAAATAAGATTAATTATAAAAAATTAGCTTTAACTTGTTTATTAATTGCTTCAAAATATTGTGAAATAGATTCATTTTTTCCTCAATTAAATTCATATATTAAATCTTTTGAAAATATTACTTATTATTCTGAAATAATAAGTAAAGAAGAATTATTAGAATATGAAGTTTTAACTTTGAAATTATTGAATTATAAAATAAATTATTATACTATTTATGATTTCATTTCTTTTTTCTTTTGTCATGGAATTATTCAAAAACAACAAATTGATAATTCAAATGATATTCATGAGGTGAAAAAAATTTTAGAAAAAATATATCTTAGAGCAAGAAATTATTTAGATGATATTATTAATACTGATATTTCAATTAAATTTAATAGTTTACTTTTATCAATTTATATTCTTGAAAAAAGTATTAATGAAATTCTAAAAGATGAATATACAAATAGAAAATATTTAAGTGAGATATTTGAAAAAATATATAAAATAAATTATATTTATGATAAAGAATTTAAAGCAATATTTGAAGATTTAAATAAAAATCAATATATTAAAAAAGAAGTTTCACCTTTAATATTAAATGATTATAATGAAAATAACAAAAACAAAAATAATAATTATAATATATTAAATGGAATTTCTAGTTATAAAGAAACTTATCCAACAAGAAAAATTTATTCAAAAGAAATAGTAGATTTAATTTTAAATAAATACCAAAAAAAACTTAAATATAAAGATTCATATTTATCAAATTTAGATGTTTCTTCATCAACTAATTTTTCAACTTTAAATACATCTCAAAATAATATTTTAACAAATTCAAATATTTATAATAATAATAAAAGATATGAAAATCATATTAAAAATTTAAATAATCCCCTTTTAACCTTTCATAAATATAATTATTCAAATTTATTAAGATATTCAATCATCAATGGAAATATTTCAAGTGGAGATTTTAGAAAGACCAAAAATGAAAATATTAATAAAACAAATAAGTTTTCAAATATTTCAAGAAATGATATTTCAAATTCTTTTTATAAAACTAATTCTTCAAAAATAATTAATCAAAATATAAATGTTAAATATGGAAATATAAATAAATCTTTAAACCGAAATTATATAAATCATAAATTTTCTAATTATAAACTAGGATTATAAAGTAATGTTATTTTTCCATCAAAAAACCTAATTATTTGATATTTTAATATAGCAAAAAATAATTATACCTAACATAAATATATATATAAATAATAAAAATTATATTTTTTAAAATCAATTAAAAAATTGATAAAAAAACCCAAAAAAAAAATGTCAGAATCAAACAATGAAGAAAATGAATCAAATAAAGAGAGCGTAAATTTAAATATGGAAGAAGAAGATAATGAAAATAATATAAAGTCAAGTAATCTTTATGATTCAAAGAAAATTGATTCAAAAGAAGAATCAAATAATAATAAAAATTTAAACATAGTTTACATAGATGGGAAGGAGGATCCAAACGACACATCATATGACAGTGTAAAAGATCCAAATCCAGTAATAATATTTGATAGTGAAATTCAATTTCGAAAAGACATAGATGAAGTAGATATAATATTTATTGTTGATACAACAGGAAGTATGAATCCATATATAAAATCAATTAAAAGATTTATTAGAAAATTTCTTTTCGACGCAGAGAAAGCTTTATATCAATTTAAAACAGAAAGTATTAATATGTTAAAATATGGTTTAATATCATATAGAGATCATGATCAAGAAAATGAAAGTCATGTAAGTGAAATAATATGTGAATTAACAGATGATAAAAGTGAATTTAGAAAAGGATTATATTCATTAAATGCAAAAGGTGGGAAAGATGAATGTGAAGCTGTTTTAGATGGTTTAGATTTAGGTGTTAATGGAATTAATTGGAGAGATAAAAGTATGAAATTTATTTATCATATTTGTGGTTCTCCTTCTCATGGAAGTGAATATAATGGAGGAATTGATGATGATTATAGTGAGGGATGTCCTTGTGGAAAAAAAGGAAAAGATGTTTTAGAAGATTTAAGAGGAAAAGGAATTGAGTATACTTGTGTTACTTTTGTTAATCATAATTTAGACACTATGATTAAGGCTTTTAGTAAATATTGTAAAATTGATATTATGAATAAAGATTTTGAAAAAGAAGATGTTGATGATTCTCAATAAGTTTTTATCTTTTTTATTTTTTTTTATTCTTTTTTAAAGACGCTTTTTCTTATATTTATTGGGAATTTTTAGTCTTTATTAATATCTATATTCTTTTACCAATATTAATTTATTTATATTATTTTAAATATTTTTTATTTATCATAAATAAAAATAATGTTATCTTTTTTTCCTTTTTTAATTCAGATTGTGAAACACAATTCATTTCAAAAAATTCATTATTTTTTGATTGTCGCTAATATTTTTATTTTTCAATAATTTCCTTATATTTTTTTGTTATAAAAAACATAAATATTGTTAAATTTTTTCTTTTTAACAGATTGGAAGATGAATATATTATACATTTAAAATATTTTTTATTGACTTCTACATGAAAATTCTAGTTTTATTAGGTATCATTATAATTAGAGTAAATCTTAAATTTTTTAATAAATACTGATTCTTAACAATTAATTATAATTAATATTTTTAATAGTAAACTTTAAAAAAAATTCTTTTAGTATTTTTGTTCTTATTAAATTATTATTAATAATTCTAATCTAAGATTTTAAATTTAATTCAAAAAAAATAAAAAAAAAAAAATAAAAATCCAAATTTATTAAAATAGATTTTTAAAGAAAAACTAAAATTTTAACTTTCAAGACTCATTTGCTCATTCATTTCCTTAAACCAATCTTTATCAATAATTTTACTTTCTACTTTATTTTGATATTCCAAAACATTATTAAGAGCTTGAGCATAGAAATCAGAATTAGTTCTTTTTAAAATAATAACTTTAAGAATTTTAAATTTTAAATCTAATTCATTTTCACTATCTCTGGGGAAAACATGTGAAATTTTATTTCCAATCATTTTAACGAAAGTTTCTCCAATAGCTAAAATTAATTCTTCATCACTATTTTCTTTAAAAAGAGGATTAATCATTCCATTAAAATAGAATCTCCACATATCAGCAATTTTCATATAAATTTTTTTAGCTATTATTTTTTCAGTTCCATCATTATTAGAATAATCTAAGAAATATTCAGCAAGATAGTAATATTGAGGTGTTAAACCAACATTTTCAGGACCATAAATTTCACTATAAGTTATTATAGAAGAAGTTAATTTATCTATTGTTTCATCAGCTGGAGCTCTCATAATTAAATTATATCTTCCAAATAATAAATCTAATCGACTTTGTAATAATTTTGTATTTATTTCTGCTGGATCCATTTCTAATATTGATCTTTCTTGATAATTTTTACTTGATAATTTTTTAGATGCATTTAATAAATTTGTTAATCCTACTATTAAATATTTTTTCACTTCTCCTAATTTCTCACTTTGAGCTAAGAAACATTCTATAAAATTAAAATATGCTGGAAGAAATTCTATACTGTTGTTATCTATTGTGTATTCTGATTTAAATTGATTTAATCCTGTCTCATTTAATGCTATTAAATCTTCATATGAATTATTCTTCTTTAATATATCTATATATATTGTTTTAAATTCTTGTTCCCATTCTTTTTTTGTTTTTGAAGGTTGCATTTTTTTATATTAATTTTTTGGAGAGTTATATTTTTTTTTTTATAATTTTTTTTAATTCAAAGAAAAATGATTATGGGAGATAGTTCTAATATTATTAATGAATTAAAAGGGAGAATTGATATTTTGGAAAATGCAATTAATGAATTGAGAATGCAGTTAACTAAAGAAACTAGTGAAATGACTGAATTAGGAAATCAATATCAAGCTCTTAAAAGTATGTTTGATATGAAGAAATTAAGTGTTAATCAAATGACTAGGAAATTAGAAGAAAAAACAAAAATTTTAACTGAAGCCAGAAGAGCTTATACTAAAATTATGGAAAATACTTCAAAGTTAATCGATGCAATTGGAAATGAAATTAATAATGATAAATAAAATAAAGTTTTTTATATTTAATATGAATATTAATTTAATTTTTATTTTATATTATTTGATTTAATAATTAATATTATTTGATAATATAATATAATAATATAATAAAAGAATAATGATATTAGAAATTCATTTGAAACACACTTCATTGAAAAGAAAAATATCAAAAATGAATTATTGAATAAATTATATGAAAATATTAATGGAATTGTAATTCCTAATAAAAATTTTTGTTGGCATATTTTTGAAAGAATATAATATTAAAAATGTGTGAAAATTTAATTAAATTAAATGTTGATTTTGATAAAATTGCAAAAGATATTGTTTTTTAATATATTAATAAAAGATAAATGTTTAATATAAAATTTTAACAAATTGTCAGTAACATAAAAGTATTCTGTTTAGAAAATGAATGACCACATTCAATTAATTTTTTTTGAAAGAAATTCTTTATTTAAAATAATTGATTTAAATTTATATATTAATCGAGTTTTAAAAAAATATATTTTTCACTTTATGATAAATTGCTTTTATTTAATATTTATTTATTTATTTGGTCTTTTTTATTCTCTATATTATAATTAACTAATATTTTTAATTTAAAAATATATAAACTTTTTAGATTTTTTTAAATTTTTATTTTTTTTCATCTTCTTTTTTTTTTTCTTCAGGATTTTGATTATTTTGATTATTATTTTCTTGATTATCCTTTTTATCTTTATTATCTTGATTATCTTGATTATTTTTATTTTTATCATTATGATTTTTATGAACTAAAGAAAAGAAAAATATAAAAAAATAAAAAACTTACATTCAACATCCATACTATCATTTCCGAATTTATTTTCAAGAACAAAATTACAAGCTAATTCTTCATTTTTTTCACAAGCAATGAAAGCTTGAATAGCATCATCTTCACTAACACCAGCGAATTCTTGAATTCTTTTAACAGCATCCATTTCATCTTTACTGAAATTAATTTGTTCATCATCATCATCATCTTCACCGAATAATTCTCCATTTTCAATTTGAAACTGATGAAAATTTCTTAAGTCTTCTTCATTAATTGGTTCTTTTAATAAATTTTCAAATTCTTCTTGATTACTTGTTATCATATTCATTAATTCAGGTGCATTTTGTTGTAATGTTTGTAATATATCTTCTAAATTTGATGGATCATTTTGACATAATACTTTTATTACACTTGATATTGTTTTTAATGTTGGTGTTGAACTTTGATTGTGTTCTTCTTCTTCTTCTTCTTCTTCATTATTTTCTTCATCTTTTATACCATTCATTGCTAATTCTATCGATGATTGTAAATTACCTTTTGTTATTTTTAATGCTTTTTCACTTGTTTCTTTATCAAATCCCATTTCTAAAAGTTTATTTAATTCATTTTGATATTCTTTTTTCTTTTCTTTTGGTTTTTCTATTTTTTTCATATCTTCTTCTTTCTCTTTTTTCGGTGATTTTTCCGTTTTTTCTTTATGGATTATATGAGATTTTGTTGACATCATTATTATCGTGTCTTCTTCTTTTATTTTATAATCACTTATTTTCATCTCGTCATTTAATACTATCCCCTTATATAGAAATTTTAAGGATGAAGATGTAAATTCAGAATGAATTTCTGAAAATTTGTCTTTTAATTGCTTTATTGTTAAGGAATCTGAAGGAATTGATATTGGATATTGGACTTGCTTTAAATTTTTAATTGTTATCTTCATTTTTTTATTGAAAATGAATTTTTTTTATTAGTTATGGTATATTAAATGTTTTTATAATAAAAGAAAAATATAAATTATTTTTTTTAATTAAAAATTTTAATAAATATTTGAAAAAAAATATATTTCAAAAAAAACTTTCTCTCCTAATTCTTTATTATCAAAGAGAAGCTTTTTTCAAAAACAAAAAATTTAATAATCCAATTTCTTAGGAATTTCCCATAAAAAATCAGGATCATTTCTTCTAAAATGTCCTCTAATTGCAGTTTTTTTAAAAATAGATTATTAAGTTTAATTCCTGAATGATTTTCCCCGATCTTGTATCGAAATTTTTAAAAACAATTTGAGAGAGTTTGTCATCATTTTTTCCTTGTTGTTCAGAACCATAACTATCAACAAAGATAGAAAGAAGTTGACTGATACCAATACTATAACTGATTTGAACAAGGCATCTCTTATACAATTTTTCATGAACTAGACTTTTAGAATCCACTTTGACATATAAGCCCATAAGGTCGGCATTACAACAGTCTTTCCCACTGAAGTATCCTCCTCCATGACCACCCCATATACCATATGTATCTAATCTTATTTTTCTCCCTGTTAATCCACAATCTCCCTCTGATCCTCCTATTATTAATTTACCATTTGATTTATTAAATTTTAGATTAGTATTATTGGGTTTATCACATTTTCTTTTATTTTATTTATTATTTCATCATTTTGAATATCAGGAAAGTGTCGACAACTTATTAATATATTTCTATTCTTATTGGTTTTACTTGACCATTTTCTTTCTTTTCATATTCTACTGTCACATCTATTTTACCATTAGAAAGTAAACCACTTTAAAATTTTAACTTAACAAACTTGAGTAATTTTATTTGCTAATTTTGTTGCCATTAAAAAAGAAAATGGCATATATTCTTCAGTCTCATCTGTTGTATAACCAAACATTAATCCTTGATCACCTGCTCCTATATCTTCATCTTTTTATACTCTGATACTGCTTGATGTATATCTGGAGATTGTTTTGTTATCATTTTTATCCCATCACTACTTTCCTAATTTATTCCTTTTTTTCATCATTATATCCTATTTCTTTTAAATGATTTTTGATTATTTGTTCCTCATTTATTTTTGATGTTGTTAGTATTTCACCTGTTATTAATATCATGTTGATTTTTGCTACATATTCACATGATAAGTTTGAATTTGGACTGGTGTTAAACATGAGTCGAGAATACAATCACTTATTGAATCATATATTTTATCTGGGAGACCTTCCTTTACACTTTCTGAAGAAAAGATAAAGTGATTTTCTGAGAGTTTGTTAATGTCCATTTTTTTTATAATTAACAATTTCCTTTTTCATTTATTAGATTATTATTTAAATTCTATTCGATTGTTTCGGACATTTATATAAAATTATAAAATATTATTTGAAAATTTGTTTGAATATAAAAGAGAATCTAATCATAGAAAAAAAGGTATTCGAATTATTCCCTTAAAAATAATTATTTATTAATCATTTAAAAATTCTATTAAAATTTATTATCATAAATACAATCATAAAAAAATGATAAAAAACCTCTCCATCCAAAATTTAGAAAACATAAAAAACTTTAAATATTCAGGAACAGACAACTCATTATTTTATTCAAAAATTTTATCTCCATGTTTAAATAAATTAATCAACTACTTTCCTCAATCATTAGCTCCAAACTTAATAACATTAATATCATTTTTTTTCAACATCTTATCCTTTTATATAACCTTAATAGATGGAGGTTTGGATTACTATTCTATTCTTTCTCGTGGAACTTGTTTATTCCAGGCAGTGGCTCACATTCTCTACTATGTCCTAGACAACTTAGATGGGAAGCAGGCACGTCGAACAGGGACCTCAACTGCTTATGGTATGTTACTAGATCATGGATGCGATGTCTTCACTAATATTATTGTTGCTTTTAATATGAGTCATTTATTAATTTTAGGGAATAACAATTTTATCAGTTTCTTATTTTTTTCAGGATTATTTTTAGGATTTTTCTCTTTAACTTATCAAGAATATATTTTTGGAGAATTATTATTACCTGAAATTAATGGAGCTAATGAAGGAAATTTACTTATTGTAATTTT
>JAJJLU010004538.1:0-11879 GCA_023807065.1 Isotricha intestinalis | reverse complement strand
TCAATAACAAAAAATAATACAAAATATATTATATAAATATAATATTTTTCTACAATCAAAAAAGATATTATTGTAAATACTTTTTTTTTTCAGAAAAACAATTAAAAAAAATAAATTATTTATTTATTTTTCATTAAATATAAAATTATTTTAAATATAAAACATATATATTTAAAAAAAATGTATTTAATATCTATTAATCTCCAAAAAAAATTGTTTCTTCCTTTGATTGCTTCTTTAATATTTTCATTGTTTTATAGATTATTACCAAATGATAATTATGACAGATTATTAATAGTGTCATCATCTCAAATATTATGTGGAATATTAAATATAATAGAAATAATAAGAAGTAAAAGAAAAAATTTAATTATTGATGACAAAATAATAAAAAAGAATAATTTGAGAAAAAACAATACAAAAATAAAAATTTTTTTTTTATATTTCTTAACATCAATATTTTCTTTAGAATTTTATGCAGAAATATATTTCTTTAAAAAAGAAGAACAAAATTCTTCAATTTTATTTATTTTAACATGTTCTATAGGAATAATAATATTAACAATATATTATTCATATACAGAAAAAAGAAAAATAGGAAGACATCAAATTCCTTCAATAATAGTTTCAATAATATTTTCAATTGTATTATTTGGTTTATTATTTAAAAGTTTTACTTATTTAGTTATTATTATTTTTTTAACTGGAATAATATCTCCAATTAATGAAATAATAATAAATTATTTAATGGTTTATTTTAATATATCTCAATATAAATTAATTTTTGTGAATGGAATTTTTCATTCTCTTTTTTCTGCTATTATATTTAATTTTTTTATTTTTGATGAAGAAGAAGTTAAATTTTATGATTTTAATGAAGTAATTATAATTATTATTTCTATAATATTATATACATTATTTATTATTTGTAAATTTAATGCAAATTATCATTTAAGTCCAAAACATAGCATAGATATTTCAACTTTGTATTCTATTTTTGTTTCAATTTATAATTTTATTTTATTATTTATTCCAAATTATAATGAAAAAAAACAATATGATAAAACAAAAATTCAATTATTGTTTATTTTTTCTCTTTTTTTTTTTATTTTAATTTTATTAAATAATGAAATTATTATTTTCAATTTCTGTGGTTTAAATCAAGATACTACTTTAAATATTCATAATAGGGCTCGTGAATCATACAATACTTATAATTTAGAAAGTACTTATTTTTCATATATAGCATTATTGGAAGATGAAGAAGAAAAATAATTATATGTTAAATAAATAATTCACTAAAATTTATTAATATAGAAATAATATTTTATTAATTATTAAATTCATTAATTGCTCTTAAATTTGTTTTTTGAATAGTATTTTTTTCAAAATTAATAAAATATAAAATAAGAACTTCACAAAAAATAAAAGAACGAATTAATGAGAAAATAATAAAATAATATTTTTTTCCCAAATGAACCTTCTCCTAAAATAATCAAATATATTTATAAAAATAATACTTATTAATTTTCCTATTATATTATAGCTTGATCTTTTTTGTCCTGTGTTTTTAAGATTAGAAATAATATAAATAAAAATAAAAAAAACAATAAAAAATAATAATAATTATTATTTTAATTCTTGATATTAATATTATAATTTTACTTAAACAATATTTCCTTCATTTTACAAAAATTGAATAATATAATTTTATTTCAAAGTAAAAATTAGTTCAAGAAAACATATTAAATTTTTATCAATAAAATAAAAAAATTGTTTTTTTTTAATTGAATCAAATATTGACTCAATGTATTGAGAAATAAGAAAAATGATAAAAACAAATGAAAAACTAAGAGACTTATAATTATTATTTATATTATAATCATCATAATAATAATGATAAAGAAATAAAAATTAAACCAAAATATAATGATGAACATAAATTTGAATTTTTACTGAGTAAATTTCAATTATTGTTAAAAAAGTCATAATAACATTTCTTCATTATTAAATAAATTTATTTATGTAATATAAAAATAAAATTCCTTTTTAGAAAAAAAGACTCTAAATAAATTTAAAGAAAATAGATATTTTTGAAGAATTAAAAATAAATTTTAAGGTTAAATAATCATGAAAAAATGTCAATAAGCATTATTCTGTTTAATTCATTTTATTATAAAAAATAGAATAAAAATTATCCTCTCATTAATGATAAATTTATACAAAAATATAATAGTTTTTATTTCATTTCTCTTCCTCAAAAAAATAAATTCTTTAAAATAAATTAAAATTTTTGTCAAAAAAAAAAAAAATTTAATTTTAAAAACTTATTCATTTTTAAGTTTATTCAAGATTAATAAAGTAATTAAATATCATAAGTTATTTATTGTCCTTCTTCTCCACCTTCACCTCCTTCATCTTCTTCTCCTTCTTCTCCTTCATCAGAAGATTCTACACCGACTTCTTCATAATCTTTTTCTAAAGCAGCAAGATCTTCTCTAGCTTCTTGGAATTCTCCTTCTTCCATACCTTCTCCTACGAACCAATGAACAAAGGCTCTCTTAGTGTACATTAAATCGAATTTATGATCTAATCTACTGAAAACTTCAGCAATAGCAGTAGAATTACTAATCATACAAACAGCTCTCATGACTTTAGCAAGATCTCCTCCTGGAACAACGGTAGGTGGTTGATAGTTGATACCACATTTAAATCCAGTTGGGCACCAATCAACGAATTGAATTGTTCTCTTTGTTTTAATTGTTGCAACTGAAGCATTAACATCTTTTGGTACAACATCTCCTCTATACATCATACAACAGGCCATGTATTTACCGTGTCTTGGATCACATTTTGCCATCATTGATGCTGGTTCAAAAGCACTGTTTGTGATTTCAGCTACTGAAAGTTGTTCATGATATGCTTTTTCAGCAGAAATAATTGGAGCATATGAGGAAAGCATAAAGTGAATACGAGGATATGGGACTAAGTTAGTTTGGAATTCTGTCATATCGACATTTAAGGCACCATCGAATCTAAGGGAAGCTGTTAATGATGAAATGACTTGACCAATTAATCTGTTTAAGTTTGTATATGTTGGTCTTTCAATGTCAAGTTGTCTTCTGCATATATCATAAATAGCTTCGTTATCAAGCATTACTGCAACGTCAGTGTGTTCTAATAAAGAGTGAGTAGAAAGAATTGAATTGTATGGTTCAACAACAGCGTTGGAAATTTGTGGTGAGGGATAAATAGTGAATCCTAATTTGGATTTTTTACCATAATCGACTGAAAGTCTTTCTAAGAGGAGAGATCCAAGTCCTGATCCAGTACCTCCACCAACAGCGTTGAAGACTAAGAATCCTTGGAGACCAGTACAATTATCAGCAAGTTTTCTAATTCTATCTAAAGCAAGATCAATGATTTCTTTTCCAATTGTACAATATCCTCTGGCATAGTTGTTAGCAGCATCTTCTTTACCAGAGATAAGTTGTTCTGGATGGAAAAGTTGTCTGTAAGTACCAGTTCTGACTTCGTCAACGACTGTTGGTTCTAAGTCAAGGAAGACACATCTTGGGACATGTTTACCTGCTCCAGTCTCTGAGAAGAATGTGTTGAAAGCATCATCTCCTCCTCCGATTGTTTTATCTGAAGGCATTTGTCCATCGGGTTGAATACCGTGTTCTAAACAGAATAATTCCCAACAGGCATTTCCGACTTGGATACCAGCTTGACCAATGTGAATGCAAATTACTTCTCTCATTTTATTAATTTTTTAAAAAATATTCAGTTTATATGGTAAAATATGTATTTAATGATTTTTTCCATAACCGTTACATACGATTTTTATATATACAAAGATGAAAAATAAATAATTAATAAAATGAGAGAAATCGTTCACGTTCAAGGAGGACAATGTGGTAACCAAATCGGTGCCAAATTCTGGGAAGTTATTTCAGATGAACACGGTATTGACCCAACAGGAACATATCACGGAGATTCAGATCTTCAATTAGAAAGAATCAATGTATATTACAATGAAGCCACAGGAGGAAGATATGTTCCTAGAGCAATTCTTATGGATTTAGAACCAGGTACAATGGACTCTGTCAGAGCCGGACCATATGGACAATTATTCAGACCAGATAACTTCGTTTTCGGACAAACTGGAGCTGGTAATAACTGGGCTAAAGGACATTATACTGAAGGAGCTGAATTAATTGACTCAGTTCTTGATGTTGTCAGAAAAGAGGCTGAAGGTTGTGATTGCTTACAAGGTTTCCAAATCACTCACTCACTTGGTGGTGGTACTGGATCTGGTATGGGTACTCTTCTTATTTCAAAGATCAGAGAAGAATATCAAGATAGAATTATTGAAACTTTCGCTGTTTTCCCATCACCAAAAGTCTCTGACACAGTTGTAGAACCATATAATGCAACTTTATCAATTCATCTTCTTGTTGACTCAACTGACGAAGTCCAAGTCATTGACAATGAAGCTTTATATGATATTTGCTTCAGAACATTAAAACTCACAACACCAACTTATGGAGATCTTAACCATCTTGTATCAGCTGTTATGAGTGGAGTAACATGTTCACTTAGATTCCCAGGTCAATTGAACGCTGACTTAAGAAAACTTGCAGTTAACTTAGTTCCATTCATCCGTCTTCACTTCTTCATGATTGGTTTCGCTCCTTTGACATCAAGAGGATCTCAACAATACAGAGCACTTACAGTACCTGAATTAACTCAACAAATGTTCGATGCTAAGAACATGATGTGTGCTTCAGATCCTCGTCATGGAAGATATCTTACTGCTGCAGCAATGTTCAGAGGTAGAATGAGTACTAAAGAAGTAGATGAACAAATGTTAAATGTTAAATCAAAGAATAATTCATATTTCGTTGAATGGATTCCAAATAACATAAAATCTGCTGTTTGTGATATTCCACCTAAAGGACTTAAAATGGCTGTTACTTTCATTGGTAATTCTACTGCTATTCAAGAAATGTTCAAAAGAGTTGCTGAACAATTCACTGTCATGTTCAGAAGAAAAGCTTTCTTACATTGGTATACTGGAGAAGGTATGGACGAAATGGAGTTCACTGAAGCTGAATCTAATCTTAGTGATTTGGTCACTGAATACCAAAATTATCAAGATGCTTCTGCTGACGATGAAGGTGAAGGAGAAGAAGAAGGAGAAGAAGAAGGTGGAGAAGAAGCTGCTGCTGAATAAATGGTTTAGTTTATTTTTAATTTAAATAAAAAAAGCTTTTTAATCAAAATAACTGAATAAGTAATATTCATATTTAAAAGTTTTTTTTTTTTAATTTGTTTTAAATTTAATTTAAAAAACAAAAACAAAATAAAATAATTACATAAAAAAGCTTAAAAAACTTTTTGAATTTAATAAATAATTCCTCTTCTCTTAGACAATCTCCAGGCATTAGGATCTTCATATTTATTTTGTAAAGGTTGAATTTTTTCACTTCTTTGTCTTTTACTCAATTCAAAGGGATTACATTTCCTGAAAAATTTTCCAGCAACATCAACAAGCCACTTAGGATCAACAACAGTAATTTCTCTCATATATTCTTTACTAGTCATAACTAATTCATGATAAACGACCCATTCAGGAGTTTTATTAAACAAAGCAGAACTAGGATGTATAAAAATAACATGATTATCAACAAGTGTTCTATAACCTTCATTAGGATCTTTCCTTGCAACATGAAAGAAAAAACCAGCAGTTATTGCTTTTCTTATTTTCTTTGTATCACCTTTACTTGAAATTATTGGTAATTTATATCTTTCCATTATTGTATTTAATTGCCTTTTTATATCTTCTGCTTTACGTAATGCTCTATAGTGAATGTAGTTATCACTACACCATTGAGTTGAATGATTCTTTTGAAACATTTCATATACTTTTAACAATGATAAGTGATCTCCTTCTCGATGAAGAAATTTAGATTTTTTCTGATCTGCTTCTGTTTGTTTATCACGTGGACGATAAAAAATATTTTGTACACTTAACATTGATACTATTGTTATTATTTCTTCTGAACAACCAAGATCTACACTTGTTAATAACATTTTACTTAATTGAGGTTCTAAAGGAAATTCTGCCATTCTTCTTCCTAATTTAGTAAGGAGACCTTATCATCTAAAGCACCTAAATAATATAATTGTTCCATAGAAACAATTAAAGTTTGTAAAGGAGGAGGATCCATAAAATGAAAATGAATTAAATCATTAATTCCAAGAGCTTTAAGTAATAAAACAGTATTAGCTAAATTAGTTCTTTGAATTTCAGGTACAGTAGCTTTTAACATTTCATTATTATAGGAATCAAAAGTATATAATCTATAACATTTACCAGGTCCTGTCCTCCCAGCACGCCCTGCTCTCTGCATTGCACTAGATTGGGAGATGGGGGCTATTATTAAGGAGTCCATTCCCAATTTTGGATTATATGCTTTTATTTTGGCAAATCCAGAATCTACTACATAGTAAATACCATCAATTGTTAATGAGGCTTCTGCTATATTTGTTGCTATTACACACTTTCGATGACCTATTGGAACTGGGTCAAATATTTTACTTTGTAATTCACTTGGTAATGCACTGTATACTGGGAGAATTACTAATTTTTTATCTTTACTTTCATTTATTCTATCTTGTAGAATTTGACATGCTGTATCTATTTCCTCTTGTCCTGTTAGAAAAACTAATATATCTCCTGGTTTTTCGTTTAAGTGAATTTGCATTACGGTATTTAAAGAAGCCTCCATATAATTATATTCAGGTTCCTTTGAATAGAAAATTTCTACGTCAAAAGTTCTTCCAGGGATATTAAAAACCGGGCAATCATTAAAAAATTTTGAAAATTTTTCACTATCCAAAGTTGCACTTGTAACAATTAATTTTAAGTCATTTCTACTGTCCATAGCATCTTTAAGTAAACCAAATAAAATATCAGTATGAATTGTTCTTTCATGAGCTTCGTCAAGCATAACAACAGAATACCCGGTTAAATTTTTATCAATAAGAGCTTCTCTCAACAACATACCATCAGTCATATATTTAATAATAGTATTCTCACTACAACAATCATCAAATCTAACAGAATAACCAACATATTCACCTAATTTACATCCAAATTCTTCACTAACTCTCCTTGCTACTGATTGAGCTGCTACTCTTCTTGGTTGTGTACATCCTATTTTACCAAATTTTGCGTAATTCCATTCTACTAAATATTGGGTTATTTGAGTTGTTTTTCCACTTCCTGTTTCTCCTATTACTATTATTATTCTATTTTCGTTTACTGCTTTTTCTAATTGATTTTTTAATTGATATATTGGAAGTGATTCTCTTTGTTCTTTGATTGACATAAATGAACGAGATGATGCTAAAAATTTCTTAGGTTGTAAAAATTGTTGATTTGAATTTCCAGGAAGAATTTTAATATTATTTTTATCAATATTATTATTTAAAAACAAATTATTATTACCTTTAATTCCATTTTGTTTCTTTTCTAATTCTTTCTGTTCTCTTCTATTTCTTGCTTCTTCAGCTTGTTGCATTGCAGCTTTATGTAAAATTCCATCAGGATTTTTAACTATTCTAACAGGAGAAAAATTAATTCCTGCTTTTGAAGTTTGTCCTTTCAAAAAAGGAGGTTCTTCATCTTTTAATTCAACATCAATATTGTCATCCATTGAAGAATTATCATTTAAATTATTTAAATATTGTATTTTTAAATTTGGATCATATGAATATGCTCTTGCATTTCTCATTTGATTTAATTCCCATATTTCAGGTGAATGCAAATCACCTTCTTTTTCCTTTGTTTCTGTATCAAGAGAAATTCCAGTTAAATCACCAAATTTTTTATTCGGATCAAAAATATATTTTTCATTTTTTTCATCTGTAAATATTGAAGGTCTTTCTTTATGAATTATTGCTAAATCTTCTCCTGTTTTTTGATCTACTTGATTCATTGATAATGTTACTTTATTATTTTGAAGAGATATTACTTTTACTTTTATATTATCATTTACTTTTACTATATCATGAGCAGAATTTATTTTATTTAAGGTTTTATAATCAAATGTTTTTAATTGAGAAATATGAATAAAACCTTGTATTTCTTTTATTTTAGTTTTGGAATCTTTAACTCTTAATAATACGAAACAACCATAATTTTCTACTCTAGTTACTATTCCATTATAAATCCCATTTTGAATTAATTCTTTTGGAACTTCTTTTTGGATAGTTTCAAATTTTGATTTTTTTGAATATTTATTATTTCTTTCTGATAAATTAAATTCATGAGAATTTGAACTCGATGAACTTCTTTCTCTTTTTCTTCTTAAATCATTTGACTTTTTTTCATATCTTATTGGAGAAATATTTAAATTTATATTTATTTTATTGTTTTCTGGGACTTTTTTATTAGTTTCATCTTCAAATGCTGCTCCTAATTTTAAATCTAATTCTTTTATATTATGATTTGGAATTGATAAAGAAGAAAATTTTTTTTCAGCTTCTTCAATTGGAATATCAGATAAAAATTTTGAATGAATATATTCTTCTTTTTTTTCATTTTTATATTCCTCTTCAAATTCATCTAAATTTAATTCATCTTCGTTTTTATCTTTTTTATTATTATTTATTATTCCTCTTGAACTCTTTATCATATTATATAAATTATTTATTATTTGACTTGAAAATTCAGCTTGGTTATCAATAAGTTTTTTTATAAATTCATTTATATCATTTGATTCATCACATAAATGAATTATAAATTTACTTAATATTTTTAAATTGTTATTCTCTTCCTCTTTTTCTTTTGATAAATTAGTTTCAAAAGCTAATTCATCCATTACTTTATTTAAAAGATGAATTTCTTTTAATTTTTTAAACCCTTCCATTTAATTAAAATATTAATTTAAATAAAATATATAATTTGATTATAATATTCAAAAAAATCAAAAAAAAAAAGAAATATTTTTTTTTTTTAAAATATAATCTTTTAAAAAAAATTTTATTCAAAAAAAAAAACTCTTAACCTAATTTTTCATATTTTTTCATATAAGCATTCACCATATCTTTCGAAATTTCTTTAATTTCTTTCAAATTAAAATTAGTAGGGTTAACTTTTTTTTTGTCAAATAATTTTTCATGTTCTTCATGATTCATACCATCTCTAATTTTTTTAAGTACCATCATATTTTTAGCTTCATCATTATCAGTAATATTGGTTTCTTTTAAAGGATCAGTATTTAATTGAATAATTTCAATCATTTTTCTTTCTAAAAAATCCATACATTTTGTTAATGTTGCTTCACTTGTTTCTCCTTCAAATTTCATATTTTTATCAAAAAAGTTTAATTTTTCACAGATATTCTTAAATCCTTTTGACATCAAATCTATCATTCTATTTAATGCATATAATCTTTTATTTAGTAAATTTTTTTTTTCTTCTTCTTCTTTTAATTCATTTTCTAATTTTGTCATATATTCATTTTTTTTTGTTGAAGTATCATTTAATATGGTATAAGCATCTTCAATTTCTTTTTTTTTATTTTCAATATTTTTTTCTAATTCTTCTTTTTGTTTATGTAAACTTTTTAAATCAGATTCAAATAAAGAATTAGTTTTTGTACTTAATTGTAAATCAGAACTTAATTTATCTAAATTATCAATTCCAGTTTCTTTTTTTACTTTTTCAATAACTTCATTTAATTCTGCTTGTTTTTTTAATAATATTAATTTAGAAAAATTCAAATGAACAGTTCTTTTTTTTGTTCTAATTAATTCATCTTCTAATTCTTTTAATTTATTTTGTTCTTCTTGCATTTTACTAGTAGCTTTTTTACCATTATTATTTCTATGTGAATTAGTACTTGCAAATTTTTCATAAGCTAAAGTTTCATGAAATTCTTTTATTTTTTTAGTATTATCTATCATTTTTGTTAATTCTTGCATTTTTGCTTCATGTTCAATTTTTTCTGAATCTATTTTTTTATTTAATTTTACTAATTCTTCATTTATTGTTCCTTTTTTTTGTAAATATCTATTTGCTTCTTCTGATATTTTATTCATTTCTTTATTTTGCTTTTCTTTTTTTTCTAATATTAATTCTAAATTATTTTTATGTTTATTATTTTCAATTCTTAAAACATTTATTTCATTTTTTATATGTTCTGTTTTTTTTATTAAGTTATTTAAATGATTTTTTAATTGACTTAATTCACTTTCTTTTTGTTGATATGCTTTTTTTAATGTTGGATCATTTTGAATATGATTTTGATTTATTTGCATTGTTATTTCTTTATTTTTTAATAATTCATTATATAAATTATTTACCCATTCTGGATCATGTAATTTAATGTCATTCTTTTTTTTTCCCTGTCCTCTCATTTCCTTTTCTAATAAATCTTTCTTTTTTTGAATTCTCTCATCTAATAATTTTATTTCTTCTTCTTGTTGATGAATTTTCTTCTCATAACCATCATTTATTTCCCTTAATTTTGAGACTCTTGTTCCTATGTTCTCATATAAATTTTTTAAATTATTTTTTCCTGAAGATTTATTTACTAATTTTTCTATTCTGTTTTCTTTTTGATTATCTTCTTCAAAAGAATCTTCATCATTCATATTTTCTATTGAATCTGTTTCATCTGATGATGATGATTTTTCTACACTAATGTTTGATTGAGACATTTATATATTTTTATTTATCATTTATAATATATAGTCAAAATATTTAAAGAAAAGAATTTAAATATTAAATTTTATTGATATTTCTTTTTTATATTATAGAAAAATATATGATTTCAATTTACTCCTTTAAAATAATTAAGTTATTTTTCTAAATTTATGTAGATATTTTACTTTAATTTAAAGGGATAGAAAAGGTTTTAAGATATTTTAATATATTTAAAATTAATAAAATGATAATTATATGAATTTATTAAAATTTTAACCTAATTTTATGAAGGAATTAAATCATTACTTCTTCTCCTTATTATCCTCAAAAAAATGGAAGAAGAAGCTAAAAAACAAATTAAAATATATGGAAAAAAAAAATTTTAATTAAGAAAACTATATTATTCAATATAATAAAAATCAGAATAAATAAACATTCATCATCATTAACTTTATAAAATAGAAAATTAATCATTATATTTTGATTTATAAAATAAAGAAAATATTAAAAAATAAACGGAAAGAAAAAGAGAGTTTATAAAATGATTTTATTTAAAATAATTACAAAGAATTTAATGTTCTATTGTGTGATTTAATAAATTTTCATTTTAATATATTTGATTAAAATAATTTATTTTTTTATAAATTTTAAAATAAATAACAATCTTTTGAATTATTGCTTTGTATGTAACCAATTTTATGTGATTCTTTGCTTCCACTCTATTATTAATAAATGAATTACTCCCTAAATATTAATATAAATATATTACAGAACTATTATTTAATATTTATTTATTACTCCCTTCAAATTAAATATTAATTTACACACTAAAATTAAAAAATATTTTTACTTTAGGCTAATATTAAATATAATTATAATTTACACACTAATTTTTTAATTATTTATTAACTTTCTAAAATTAAAAATAAATACTTCCTTCAAATAAATAAAATATATTTACATTCTAATAATAAATGAAAAATAAATACATCCTCAAAATAAAAATTAATAAATACATCCTATAAAATTAAAAATAAAATACACACTAAAATATAACATAAAAGTATTTACAATCTATAATTAATTAATAATATTATCTTACATACTATAATTAATTAATAATATTATCTTACTATCTATAATTAATTAATAATAT
>JAJJLU010004537.1:0-11894 GCA_023807065.1 Isotricha intestinalis | reverse complement strand
CCATCTTTGTCTTTGTCATATTGGTCAAATATATCTTGAAATTCCTTTCTTCTTTCATCTGAAATATAATCTTGCTCGTCGTACATTTTAAAATTTTATTTATATAGGTTTTTAAATTTTTTAAATTTTTATATTATTTGCATGGGATTTTATATTGTTTTTAAATTGGATTTTTTTTAAATAATTTTTAAATTGGATTTATATTTTTTTAATATTTTTTAAATGTACTTTGTTTAATAAATAATAATATATGATTATTTAATTACTAATATAAATATATATATTTAACAACGAAAACAACCTTTTATAAACTTATTATTTATTTATTTATAAGAATATAAAAATATGAATTTATTTTTATCTTTGATTTTTTATAAATTTATAAAATTTTTAATTTTCAGATTTTACTCTAAAACTTGAAAACTGTATAGATTTATTATGAAATAATGAAAATTTTCTTTTATTATTTTCTTTGTTTGATTGTTTACAATTAAAAGAATAAGTTGAAATTGTTTTTGATTTTTTTCCATTTCTTGACATTCGTAAACCATTAACTAATATATCAATATTATTTTTTTTCTTAGAATTAATAAATTTAGAATTATTCTTTTTATTTTTAGAATTTGATCTTTGTCTAAATAATTCGAAAGATCTTCTAACTTCTTCCATTTTTTTTTCATTCAATTCAGAGTGTCTTTTTAATTTTGTTAAAGTTTTTTCTGCTAAAGTTTTTGCTGATTCTTTTTCATCATCAAAAAAAAATATTCCTTTTTCTCCTAATCTTTCATAAGATATATTTGATAATAAAGAAATTAGTTTTTGATTTAATTTCATTGGGTCTAAGGACTTATGCTTTTTTTGTTGTTTTTTATATATATCTTCAAAAGATACTTCTAAAATTTCTCTTTTTAAAGCTATATCCATTATTGAGTTCAGTTATTTTTTTTCAATATATTTTTTTAAAATTCTTTTATTTCTCATAATTGATTTTTGCAGGTAAATATTATTTCTGATGAATTAAAAAAAAATATATTTTTATAAATTTTAACATTAAAGTTTAAATTTTAAGAAAAAATTGTTTGAATTAAAACATAAAAATAAATAACCTATTAATGAATTCAATAATATCAAACAATACAAAGAAACCTAATCCAATAAGTATAATCAATGGAATAAATAGTATATTTAAAAAAAAAAAATTAAATAATGTTGCTGCTTCTTATTTGGAAACAAGTCAAAAACTTCAAAATTTTAAAAAAAAAAAAAATCTTTAGAGAATAATAATCAATTAAACAACTTACAATCTAATCATTATAAATATTCTACAAATATTTATAATACTTTTAATTTAACTTTATATAGTTCTACCCAACAAAATAATAGGAAAAAGAAAAATAAAATTTCTTATAGAAATTTTAATAAGACAGAAATCATAAATTCTTTTAATTTTAAAACAAATAATTCAAATTTAAATAGAAACTTAAATCATACAAGTATAAATAAAAACATTGAAAATAAAACTTTGTATATAAATGAAGGAATTAATCACTATAACCATACAAAATCTTTTACTAAGAATTATTTACTCAATACAAAAAATACAATTATTAAAAATAATAATTTAAGGCAATTTAGGCAAAAAATTCAAAGAAGAATTTTTATTTTAATGAATAATGAGAATAAATTTTCAAATAATTCAGTTGGAAAAAATAAAAATAAAACCAAAAGAAACTCTTTAATTTTAAAAGAAATAAGTTTTAATAATAGTAAAATAGATAAATCAATTTCTCAAAAAAATTATCCAAATAAAAAAGTTACTAAAATGTCATTTGAAAGAGTAATTGATCATAAATATAAAAAAAAAATGAATAATAATAATGTGAGAATAAAACCTAAAAAAATGTTTAAAAAATTTTTTGAAAAGAAAAACATAGAAGTAGCAACAAATATAAAATTAAAAGATAAACAAAAAGTTTCAGAACCTTTAAGAGCAAAAATGAGAACAAATAAATTATCTCATGGAATTTCAATTAAAAGAAATAATGTATTGAAAAAAAATTCTATAAATAAATCAACAACAATAACAACAACATCTAGGACAGAAATAAGTATTGAAAAAGAAGACAAAAAACATGATGATGAAAACTTTATTTTTAAAAATCAAGTAAATAAAAATAAAATTTTAAATTTTGTGTCTTTTATGAAAGAAAATAATAATAAAAGAATTGTATGTAAATCCAAAGAATTTAGAAGAAGAATAAATAGTTCTTTTGAGAAAAAAGATAATTCTTTTGAAAATATAATTAATGTTTTGACTGTAAACCCTGAGGAAATTTTAGATAAAAGATTTGAAAAATATGATAATTTTAATGATTTAAACTCAATAATTAGGAAAATTAATTATGATAAAATTAAAAAAGAAACTCAAAGTATATTTTCAATTTATAATAATAGTAAATATGACTCTTTTTCTAGTGAATTTAATATGAATATAGATAATGTAATTAATAAAAATAAAGTTATAATATCTAAAAATTCATTAAAGAAAAATAAATGTTTTACTTCAAGAGAAAACTCATCAAAAAAAAAAATAAATAAAGCAATATTAAAAGGTAAATAATTTTTTTTATTTAAAGCATTAATATAAAGAAAATTTATTTTATGAAGATATATATTCATATATATTTTATGTTTGGCTCAACCAAATATTTTATCTTTATCTTTTAAATTAAAATTATTCTTCAATAAAGAATTCTTAATATTATTTTCACTGTATAATGAACTCATATCATTTCCATCAATTAGATTTGTACTATTAACACTAACACTTGAGTTTTTATTAACTAATATAGTAACAATACTTTGCCTAATTTCTTTCAAAACTTTGTTATAATCTTTCATTAAAATTAAATCTTTCCTTTTTTGAGAAACTAAAGTATTATTTCCTAAACTTGATTCAACAGATTGAACAGTACCATTATTAATATCACTTTGCTTTTCTTTATTTTTTCTGATATCTTCATTTTCACTTTCAAATTTATTTTCATTTTTTTTTTCAAAATTTAAAGAAATTTCTCTCATTCTTTGAATTTTAAATAATTCACTATCAATCTCTTTATCTAATCTTTGAACTGAACTCATTATTCTATTTAATAATTGATATTGAATAAAAGTTGATTTTCTTATTTTTACTTTTTCCATAACTTGATTTAAAACATGAATATTACAATGAATAAATCTTTCTAAATGATAATTTTTGATATTCATTGTAAATGGAAATAATTTTTTCATTTTTTCTATATCTATTAATCCAGTTCCATTTTCATCGTTTATTAAAAAACTTGATAAAATTTCAATTATCATTAAATTTTTTCTTATTATTCTTACATAATTTTTTGATATATTTTTTTTTTCAAAGGATTTATTATATAATAATATATTGTTATTTATATTTTTAGATATAACAGTTTGACTTAAAGGTTTATTTAATATATCTAAGTATTCTTTCTGTTTTTTCAAAACAGCATTTTTTTGGGCTTCTTCACTAGCTTCAAAATCTAAATATGCTAAAAATAATTTATGTAAATTTTGTTTATTTTCTTCTTTAATATTTGAATGAATAAATTTTAAAAAAGTTATAACATCTTCTTTAGGTAAATTTTTCTTTATTCTTTCAAAGTCACTAATTTTAGATTGGGCTTTTCTATAAATATTGAATAAAAGATAAAATATATCTCTTATATATATATAACATAAAAAAAAAATCCCTGTCATTATCCAACCTATAATATTTCTAGTTTTTTTTATCCATAAAATTTTTAAAGAAACTTGATATTTAATAGTATAAATAATTCCCTTAATATAACATAAAGGAATTAAACAAACTGTATATATTAAAAAAACAACAAATAAAATTGGAAAAATAAAAACTAAATAATATAATTTTGTGGCTTTATCATTAAATTCATATTTTTTATCTATTCTAATGCAAAAAGTTTCAATTAAGACAGTGAAAAAATTAACTATATTGAGAGGCGCACTTAAAAAAATAATATAACCATATCTATTATCCCATTTATAAGTGCTATAATATTGAATTAAAACAGCTCTATGAGAAGAATCAACAACAGTACTCATTTGCTCATATACTGAAGAAATAACTGCAATTAATAAATTTACTAACAAAACTCCAGCAATACAAACATAAAAAATAAATAATATTGAACCAAAATAACGTCTACTTGATTCAAATTCTAATAATTCAAATTTATTTAAAAATCCTCCAAATAATGTAATTACACTAGTTGATAAATCTATAAATAAATAAGAATATTTATTAAATAATATTGCGAAAATTGAAGCAGAACATGCTAAAAAAGCAAATATTACTAAAATATATTTTATCAATAAAACAGTCATTGAAATTATCATTCTTATAACTGGACCCATTTCTTTAAATGTTAATAAAACTCCACAAACTCTTACCCAAACAAAAAAATCATTTAATGATAAAATAAAAACTCTTAATAAAAATGGAAAATTTATCATAAATTTTCCGTATTCATTCTTAAATTCTTTTATAAATGGTAAATGCAAACTCCAAATTAAATCCTGAATAGATTCTTCTAATTCTTGGCTATTATATTCTCCTGAAACTTTTTTTGTGTCTAATAAAATTAACCAAGCAAAAATAAATAATAATATATCAAAATAAGACCAAACTTCAATTTGAGAATTTCTTTTTGTTTTCTTTATAAAAATATATTTAAATATTATATCCGATAATAAATGAGATACACCAAATAAATATAAAAATAATAATAATTGTAAATCTTTTTTTAATTCATTATAATTATTCATTAATTGTCCATAAAAATTCAATAAATATATAAATAAATTATAAACAACAATTAAAAAAATAGTCATAATTAGACTAGGGAAAAATCTTAAAGAACAACTATCTAACCAAACAGATAATTGAAAAAAATAAACTTTATTTCTATCTAAAATATCAAAAGAAATAAAAGGATCATTTAATTTTCTATCATTATCAGTAACATATCTATGTAAAGAACTAGCAGTAAAAAGACCATTATTACTTAAATAACCATACCACATTTTTTTAACAATAGTTCCAACTTCAGGAGTTTCTAATAAACAATATTGATAAGTATCACTTGCTATTTGAAAAGCACTTCTTTTTTTTGTATCTTTTTGTTTCATTAAATATGATATATAACTTTCATCTGTATTTGATTCTTGTATTTTTTTACAAAATTCCATTAATTCTTCTATTACCTTTTTACATCTTCCTATATTACTAATACTTAACTCTTTTATCTGATTTAAAAATTCACATAAAAGTAAGCATGTTAAAATTGGACTATGACAATTTAATATATCTCTTGTTTTAATTGTTTTGATTATATTTTTACATAAATTTTTTGTTAGAGAAGAATCCCAAAATGTTTTAAATATATAAGATAACATTTCTGAAGCATAATATAATTTATCTCCATATGGTATATATTCTTCAACTATAAATTTTTGGATTTTACTATCATTTAATATTTGTCTTAAATCTCTTTCATGTAAATAAAATATTATTAATTCACATTGCTTTTTATATATCACTTCTTGGAAATATTCTGGTTTTAAGAAATTTTCTTTCGGCCATATATTTATCAATTCACTTATTTGTTCAAAACAATTATTTGATAATAATGACTTTATAAATGTAGGGTCTTTTTCTATATGTTTCCAAGTTAATATTTGTGATAAATCATCATTTATTTCTTTTGACTTATTTAAATGTTGTTTTCTTAAAGTTTTTATTATTAAATCAATTGAAAAAAGTGGAGTGAAAGTGTTTTTTCTTTTTGAATTATCATTTTCTTCTTTTTCTTTTTTATCATTATTTATAGGAGATTTTAAAATCATACTTTCATTTCCATTAATAATATTGCTTTTATCAACTGTTAAATTATTATTTATATTCATACTATTATTATTACTTCCTGAAACATTACTTTCTCCAATCATAGTGTAATTTAATTTTTTTGATCTTCTTTCATTTATTCCTTTTTTTTCTTTTTCAATTTCTATTTTTGAAGATTTTTCCCAATAATATTTTAAAAATGACATTGAATTGGTTTCAGCTGCTAAAACAGGAATATTTTCAGAATAAATTTGAATAGGAAAATATTCACATAAAACAATTGATAATTTTTCTAATTTCACTTGAAAACACATTGATAAAGTTTTTTCAAAAACATCAATATCATTAGCATAATTTCTTATTGATTTATCATCTAAAAATTGATTAAATTTTTCGATTTCTTGATAAAAATAAATTGGATTTTCATGAATTAAAAATCTAAAAGAATCATAATTAGCAAAATAAGCTAAAATCCAAGCAATAATTTTAATTTTTAACTCAGATTTAGGATAATATTTGTTTAAAATTAATTTTTTAATAATATTTTTAAACTTAATAAACTTTGGTCCTTTTAATTTGTTTAATTTATTATTATCATCAACTTCAATAGAATTTAAAGAAAGAAAAGAAGTATGATTCATTCTTCTTTTAATGTTAATATTTTTATTAAATTTTTGAATATTTTCAATTTCTTCTTTATTTAAATAAACAGATTTTGCCCTATCTTTTTTCATATTATCATTTGTAGGGTCTTTTCCACTTGAAGTTAAAAATTCAAAAATATATTCAAAAATAAAATCTTCATGATAACAATAAGAAGGGTCTTTTAATAATCTTCTTAATAATTCAAACTTATTATTTTTAATTAAATAATCTACAAAAACATCATCTGGATAAAGAGAATCTTTATTCCTATAAAACCGTTTAAATGATGGATCTGATAATTTACTAATAACAATATCTTCTTTATTTAAATTTATTTCATTTATAATAGTTTGATAATCTCTTTTTTTTTTTATTTTTACTCTTTCTTTCACATTTTTTAATTTATTCCAAACTAAATTAATTTGTTCTTTATTCCAAATTAAAACGTCTTCTTTATTTGAATATAAATCTTTTGATGAACTTGTTGATAAAGGTCCTTGATTCACTTCTGTTCCTGGATGAAATTTGTTTTTATATGTGCCATTATCTTTCAAACTACTTAAACATAATTTTGAATAAAACTCTATATCTATTGTATTACTGGTTATTTTGTTTTTATTTGATATTATTGAAGATCCTAAGAATTTGGAACTATTATATGAGGGTATTTTCTTTGTAAAATAAATTTATTTTACTCTTTGTAAAAGGTTTTTGTATTCATTTTTATTTTTTTTTAATTCATTGATTTTTTAATTTTTTTATGTTAGAATAAAAGAGATTTATCAATATAGAGAAAATTTTATAAATATTGTATAAATATGTTTTATTTTAAAAATTGGGAGTGGTATTTTTTAAACTAAATCAACATTAAAATCATTTTTATCGAAATATTTAAGTTAATGATCAATATATGTTCTCTTAATATAAAAGGATTAAAATATAACAAGTAAATTGGATAAAATGAAAAAATTAAAACATTATATTTTCTTTATTTAAATTAATAATAGAGTGATTTAAAAAATGGAAGGATTTAATTTATTTGTTCAATAAACAATAAATCATTCAATATATAGAACATTTAAATATTGCTTATATTTTTAGTCATTTCCATTATTAAGTAATGATTTATATTCTTATTTAAGAAATTTTTAATTATTATTTTTTAAATTGGAACAGAAAATTATTATTCATAGAAAAATTAAATAAGATTAATTCAATTTTTGTAAAAATCTCAAAATATTTATATATTTCTTTTATTTTTATTCAATGAATATTATGTCAAAATTAAAATGCTAAAATTATTATTTTTAGAATCATGAAAAATACATTTTATAGGATATTTGCTAAATTAATAAAAAAAGCAAAATTATAAGGAAATTTATTATTAATCATAATTGAATTCTTTTTTCATTTTCTTTTAAATGAATTTACATACATATTTTTATATCTTATCTCTATTGTTTGTCATTTTTTTTTGTTTTTTTCTTTGATAATTATATTATTTGGAATAATTTTTATTTATTTCTTTATATTTTATTTATCATTGAGCATTGGAAACAACTTCGGACAATTGAATCAAGTGATTTAATATTCAATGCATCAAATAAATTTTTCTTCTTCATTTCAAAGAAATCAAAATATATATTTTCTATTTTATTATTTAATATTTTTTGAATATTATAAAAGAGAATATTTATTTAAGTTTCTTTTTATTATTTATAATTTATTTATATAAATATTTATCAATATCAATTTAATAATATTAATTTAAAACAATATATATTTATACCAAAGATTGTTAACAAAAGATTAATAATAATGATCTATTTAAAAAAATATGATTATATCCTATATTATTATTTTAATAATTAAAATAATGAATTCTAGTATTTATTCATTATATAACTCAAAAGAATATAATTCAGATAGGATTTTAAATCCATCATTAATATTTTATAATACATCAAATATTCAATTTCATCTTCAAAAATCAAATAAATATTATAAATTATAATATCAGATAATTATAGAAAAAAAATGAATATTTAATTTTGATTTTCTTTCAACAAAACTAGATATAAAAATGGTAGAATTGAAGTCTTATTAAATAAATCAAATGAAATTAACAAAAACTTTATAATATCGAAAAATACAAAAAAAAATCCCGAATGACGTTGAAAAATATCTTGCTCTAAATATTTGTAGAAAAACAATTGTCAATAAAGAAGAAGATTTAAGTAATATTATAGATATTTTAATTAAAAATTTTAATTTAAATGTTTGGATTAATAGTAAAATTCTAAGGAAAAATAATTATGAAGTTAAGTTTCATTTTCAAAAAAGTTTTTATTTATATTAACAATAATATCATTAATAATATTGGAAAAAAAGATTTTTAAGAAATATTAAGAGTGAAAAAATAAATTTTAGTTAATTAAAAAAGAATATTTACAAATATTTTTACATAAAAAGAAAATTTCTATTAAAAAATAAAGCCTATTCATTATACAATTCTTCTACTGAAAATAACAAAATATAATAAAACTAAATAAATATATAATCTTGTCTAATGATTAATTATAAATAAATTTTTATTAAAATGAGTATTGTAAATTTAAAATGATTGAATTTAATGACAACATATTTATGTTACCTAAGATTTCTTCATTAAATATTTTTATCATAGAAGAAAAAAATTTGTAAAGAATCATCTCAAATTTAATTTTACTGGAATCAAAATTAATGTTTTTTTGAATAATAGAATAATTAAAAAAAATCTTTAAACAATATATGAATTTTCAAGAAATCTTACTTCTATTCTTTTCTTTTCAATATTTTATTATCAACACTTTATAATATATTTGATTATTTTTCAAATTCAACAAAAATTTTAAAAGAATTAGATATAATTAAGAATAATTCATCGAAATTAAATGTAGGGGTTTCTGAAAAAATAATATTTACTATTTTAGTAAAAAATTATTTTTAAAAATTATAAGGGTATGAATGATTTATTTCATTAAAAAAAAGAATCAGAAAATTCATGTGTTTAGAAGAATTTAAAAAAAACTTTAAAGTCCATTCAACTGAATCCAAAAAGATTGAATAAAAATCGATTATTAATAAAAAGTCATAATATTGGACTTATAAATCATTAATTAATAAATTAATATAAATTGATTTATAATTGATAATAGGATTAACAGTGATTAAAATGGGTATTATATAAATTTATAAAATAAATCTTCTTTTAGAAAAAATGAAATTCTTTTATTTCAAAGTTTTTTTATTTATAATTAATTATATTTAAATGCTTTAAAGCAATAATTAAATTTCTAGTCTACAAAGATTTAAATTAATTGATATTGAAAATGAAAATTCATTCCTTTATTAATGATATTTAAATAATAAAAATATAATAAAGGATATGTATCATCAATATTTAGATTGCTTTAATAATCTCAATATTATAAATTGTATTGATACAATAAAATGTTTATTTTGAATGAGTTTATATTAAGAATAAATTAGAAAATGATATTAAAGAATTTGGACATGAATTGTATATATAAATGTTTATTTAAATAAATTACTGAAAAAAATATCAATATCCAAAGAGATTAATGATTTATTTAAAAGAAATAAAAATTATAACAAACAATTGGATTTTTTTATTTTTTTTGGGACTCACAAATTTTGAAATTGAAATAAATTTGATTTCAAATTCTAATTAACAATAGAAATAAATTAATGTATTGTGACTTATTCAAATAAAATTGAATTATTTCCTGATTATATTCTGAAAAAAAGAGAACGCTTTAATCCTCTTTCTTTTAATCATTTTTGGTACTGCAAAATTTTTTCACTTTTTAAATGATTATATAATGAATTTACTTATGGTAATCTTTTTTCCATTTAAGCTTAATTGATTTGTTTATAAAATTTTTTATTTGTTATTGATTTTTCAAATTTTTATACTAATTTTTTTTAATAATATTAATTTTTCAATTAACTAATTTTTCTAATTCTTTGTATTTTTCTTCATAAACTTCTTTATCTTCATCTTGATTTTTTCTAACCCATTGTAATATTTCTTCAGCTTTCTTTTTAGCATCATTACTACCTTTACCTTTCAATTTAATTGCTAAATCTTGTAATTTTGTTTTTGCTTTGGTAGCTTCAATCCTTTTATTATCATCTTCTTCCATCTCTTTTGCTTTTTTTATTAAATCTTCTATTACATCTGGTGGAAATGATTTTTCCATTGTAATTTTTAAATCACTTTCTTGTCCTCCACTATTTTCTTTTGCTGTTACAACTAAACTTCCATTTATATCTATTGAAAAATTAACTGTAACAATTACTTGTCCTTTGGGTTTTGGAGGAATATTTGAAATATTACATTCTCCTAAAAATTTATTTCCTTTTGCTAATACTCTTTCCCCTTGATATACTTTAACTTTTATGTTTTTTTGATTATCTTTCACTGTTCTATATTTTTCTTCTTTCTCACATGGAATAGTTGTGTTTTTTTTAATCAGAACATCCATTTTACCATCATTTAATTCTAATCCTACAGATAAAGGAGTTACATCTAATAATATTAATCTTTCTAATCCTTCATCTTCAACATTATTAGCTATTGCTCCTTGAATTGCAGCTCCTATTGCAACTGCTTCATCAGGATGAATTTTTTTTGTTGGTTCTTTTCCAAAATATTCTTTTACTATTTCTTGAATTTTAGGAATACGAGTTGAACCTCCTACAAGCACAATCTCATGAATTCTTTCTTTTGTTAATCTTGCATCTTTTATTGCTTCTTCAACAAGAGGAATACATTTCTCAAAAAGCTCTTTACACAGATCTTCAAATTCAGGACGAGAAATATTTAAATTTAAATCTTCTCCATCGGCTAAATTATCAATATCAATTGTAGTTTCTTGAGTTGATGATAAAATAATTTTAGCTTTTTCACATAAAATTTTTAATCTAATTTTAGCTTTTTTATTATTACTAATATCAATTTCTGTTTTTTCTTGAAATTCTTTTATACAATATTCTACTAATTTATTATCAAAATCTTCTCCTCCTAAATGCATATCTCCACGAGTAGATCTAACTTCTAATAAATTATTGTCTATAGAAAGAATAGTCACATCAAATGTTCCTCCACCTAAATGAATTATTAAAATATTTTTTTCTCCTTGATTATCTTTATCAAGTCCATAAGCAATTGCAGCAGCAGTTGGTTCATTTATTATTCTTATTACATTTAATCCTGCAATTTTTCCTGCATCTTGAGTTGCTTTTC
>JAJJLU010004536.1:0-11908 GCA_023807065.1 Isotricha intestinalis | reverse complement strand
TTTTAATAGTTTTTGTAATGAATTTTATACTTTTTTTTTTATGATTTTTAATCATAAGAGATAAATTATAATTTTAAAAATTTATATTTAAAATTAAAGGGTTTTGGTTTTTTAAATCTCTAACACAATTGAGATATTTTTAAATATGAAAACTATTCCAATTAGTAAACTTATAAGTGAAATTTATAAATAACATAAATTTAGTTTCCTTAACTATATTAAATAAAATTTCTAAATAATATGACTCAATTATTATTTCAGTTGGAAAACTCAATAAATGACTTAAATCAATAATAAATACTTATGGATAATATTGTTACAACTATATTGCAAATGTTATTTATAAAATACAAAATTTTGAAAATTATCTTAAATATAATTATTCAGATTGGAGTTAGAATAAAATAGTAATTATAATAATATAATATCAGTGGATTAACTATCAAGATATAATGTTTATTTAAAATTCAAAAAAACATTAAATATCAAGAAACACAATCCTTTCAGAAATATACAATATAAAAATTTAAAAAGAATTAAAAAAACAATTGTTGATTTAAGTGATTTAAAAAGGAATAGAAGATAGAGAATTAATTTTATCTCTTACCATAATCTTTTATTATCCTTCTCCACATATAGTCAATTTCTTAATATAAATATTAATTTATTCTATTTATGATTATTATTTTAAAGTTTATATACATTTAATAAAATCTTTTTGATAAAAAAATAAATAAATAATTAACATTGAACATAAATAATAATTTATGAAAATATATAATAAAAAATATTTCTACTTATCACTTAAAGTAATATAACAAGCAAAACTTTTATTAATCATAATGGAAGAAATTCCAATATATTTATTATTAGGATTTAAAAGATCTTTCCTTTTAATACCAGGTCTTTTATCATTATCATCAACAACCATTAAAATAAAGCAACTTTCAGGTTCTTTAATAAAATCTCTCCAATAACTTTTAATAGTTACTTTTTTAGAAATTTCTTCAACTTTATTTTTCATATAATTTTTTTCTTTAATTTCTTCCTCATTTTCAGGAAGAGGAATACACATTTCAGGATTAAATATTAATTCATTCATTGGTTCACATTCTTCTAAAAATTGTATAGTTTCATCAAAAGTTGGTTTACCTTTATTTAAAGCAATTTTTAAGTTTGATTTATATATTAATCTTTCATGTTTATCTACTATTATTTTAGATTTTGCATTTTCAAATAATGGAATAAAAGCTTTTGGATTTTTTCTTAATTCATTTATTTGTTCAAAAATATATTTTGAAAAATCATCAGAAGGTAATAAATCTTTTTGTATATTTTTAATGATTTCTTCTTTTTGAATTTGGGAATTTATATTTATTGTTTTTACTAAATATTCTGTTTCATCTTTTTTATTATTACCATTATTATTATTATTTTCATTATTATAATTGTTTAAAATATATTTTTCGTTTTCATTATTTTTCCCAAATTCTTCTCCTCCAAAATTATTTTGAATATTTGTTTCTTGATTTAAAATATCAGGATTTTTAATTGATTTATATTTCCCTGTTTCAATTTGTTCTTGATTATTGTATATATCATTTTCATTTTCATTAAAATTATAATTTTCATTTCTTAACATATCATGATCTAGATTATTCTTTTGTTTCATACAAATAGAACCCATTTTTATTTATTTTTTTCTTTATTATCATTTTATTATAAATATCAAATAAAATATTTTTTCAGTGATAATAGGTTACTTTTAATATATATTTAAATGAAATAAATTAATAATGTCGACAAAGAAAATTGAAAAGGAAAAAAAAGTCGCTATCAAAATATTAAATAAGTATAAATTAAAAAATAATTTTTAGTTATGCAGATAAATATATTTTATTGATGGAAGAGAATAAAAATTTACAAAGAGAAATAAAAGATCTTAAAGCAAATTTAAAGATAAACAAAGAAATAATGTCGTCTTTTTACACGAATTCAAATAATTCAAAAGATATTATAATTAACAAACTAAAAGAAGAAAATATTAATTTATATGATATTTTAGAAAAGACAGCTAAAGAAAGAGATAAATTAAGAACAAAAGTATAATATATCTATTTTTAAATAAAGTAGATTTTAAATTTAGAAGAAAATTTTCAGTCTTCTATAGGACAAATAATAAAAGAAAATAATAATTTATCAACTAAATTATTTTTATCTGAGCAACTTTTAATGAAAAAATCAACTAAAATAGCATTATTGAATAGAAAAATAATGAAATATAAATCAAATAAAACAGATGATGATAGTTTAATATTAGAACCAAATTCCGCTTTAGTTCAATTAACAGAAGAATTATATTTATATAAAGAAATATATTTAAAATTAATTCAAAGTTTAAAAAGATGTCAATGTTCACTTAATAAATATGAAAATTTAGTTACAAAACTACAAAATGAAATATTAAAATATAAGAAAAAATACAGATTATCAATTTTAAGTGCAAATAAAGAAAAAGAAACTTATTTAAGTATATTATCTCAAAATACAAGAAACGCAACATCAGATAATACAAAATTATCTAATTCTCAAAATTTACCTAATATAAGTTTATTACCTTCAGATGATTTTAAATTAAAAAGTAAATTAAAATTAGATGAAGGAAGTTATTCTGCTAATCTTTATTCTTTTGATGAATTTGCTGAAATTTTAAGAAATGTTGGTTTAACTAAAAGTGAATTTCAAAAAATGTCAAAAATGAAAAATTATAGTAAATTAACTGATTGTGTTGAAATTATTTTTGGTTTTTTAGTTGATAAAAATGCTATTATTAAAATTTTACAAGTTGAAAATGAGAACTTGACAAATAAAAATTTTCTTTTAAATAAAGAAAATATTGTATTAAATTTTGAAATTAAGAAAATTAAAAGTAGTAAAAGTACTAATATAAGTAATAATAATATAAATATAATAAATGAAAATAAAGATGAAACTTTATCAAATAATACAAGTAATATTACTGTTAATAGAGCATTGAATTTAGATTTATTTCGAAATTATCAAAAATTTATTGAAAAAAAAAATGAAGATGAATTATGTAAAAATCTTGAAAATTTAGATTTATCTTCATTTTCAAAAAAATTCAATGATGAAACATTAAAATATGAACAATTCAGTGGAAAAAATAATATTGAAAATTCATCTTTTGATATTGATAGTTCTGGAACGAATGGTTCTTATAACAAATAATAATATTATTGCTTTGATTTATTTTTATAAAAAAATTTTATTATTAAGTGAAGTAAATAATTTCGGGTGTTAATATTTATTAATTATACTTTTTTTATTCCATCATTAAATTATTTTTTATTCTTTATAATATTTATAAATTTTAATAACCTTTACAAAATAAATCCCAAGAAAAAAATTATTCAATTTAAACATAATTATTTTTTAAATTGAATTAAATTAGATTTTATTTTTTGTTCTTTTGGAATTATTTTTTCATTTCCTTTTTGAATATATTCTTTTTTTAAACATTTTTTTTTAACAACTTGTTTAATTTCATCAATATTTTTCATAATTGCAGAAAATTTATTTTTAATAACAACATCTTTATATAAATCACTAGGAAGTGAATGAATTAAATTATTTAATTCTTTTTCAACTTTTTTTTGATTAACAATATTATTAACTTTTTCATTTTTATTATTAGAATTATTATTTTTAAGATTATTATAAATATTACCATTATTATTATTATTATTATTAAAACTTATTTTTTGTCTTTGAGTGATTGGTCTTTTTAAATGAATATTTTTAGGAGTTTTAATAATATTTTTTCGATTAGCTTCTTCAATTAAATTATATTTAATTTCTCTATTATTTTTAGTTGAATTTGGAGGATCAATTTTTTTATTTTTATTTATTTCTCTTTCACAAGGTTCAGTTTGAATAATATTATTATCATAATGAAAATGTGCTGTTTCTTTAAATAAATAATCCATATTATCTCCATTTTCATCACAAAAAGTAAAATTGTTATTGGATAAAATATTATTGAATTGATATTCGTTAATATTTTCTTTTATTAAATTATTTTGAATGTGTTTTTGATTAAATAAAAAATTACCATTTTCTTTAAGAGTTGGAGTTGAATTACTTGTTATTGTTGAATTTTCATTTAAACAATCAATATCTATTTTTGGAGGATTAAATATTTTATTTTTATAATGATTTAAATCACTAATAAATGGCTCTTTATTTTCATTATTATTTACATTATCAATTGAATGAATTTTATGATTACAATCTTTGTCTTTTTTTTCTGATTCATTTTTATTTTTCGAAAAAGCAAAGTCATTTTTATTTGAAACTTTCAAATTTATTCCCCTATAAAGATTAAAAAGAATCTCTACTTATTATAATTGTTCAAAAAATCTTGTTTCCTAAATTCAAAATATTGTGACATTTATATTTCAATAATAATTATAATATATCTCAAAAAAACAATTAAATAAATACTCTTTATTAAAAAAATAATTTTTAATAAAAAATAAATTCTTATGAAAGCATATACCTTAAGAACTATAATCATTAATAACATGAGCAAGAGCAACAGTAATTTTTTCAGTATACTCTAAATTTAAGCATTCATTGGGGCAATGAGCATTACTCTTAGGACCTAAAATACCAGTAACAAGCATATCACATTTAGGATATAAAGCACCTAATTCATGAATGAAAGGAATACTTCCTCCTTCTCCAAATCCATAAAAATCTTTCCCAAATAATTCCATACTACTCTTACTAAAACTATTCTTAATCTTCTCACATAATTCTTTCTGAGCCCATCCACATCCACTTTCATTTGCCTTTGCTGTTATTTTTGCATTATAAGGTGGATTCTCTGTTAATTTCTTCACCATTATCTCATCAGCTTTCTTAGAGTCTAATGTAGGTGGGAGTCTCATTGAGATACGGCATGTAGTCTTTGCTCTTAAAACATTCCCTGCAGTTTCTGCAGGAGGAAATCCACTCATTCCTACTATAGTCATCATTGGTCTCCAAGTATTATTCAATATTATTTCTGAGTAATCATCATTTAATGCTTTTACATCTTTTTTTAATTTAACTACTTCTGTTACTACTTTCTCTTTTGATAACTCTGCTAATTTTTTCGCATCTTCAATACAATAATTTGGTATTTCTACATGTAATTCACTTATTACTTTCGATGTTTTTGAATCTTCCAATCTATCAAGTAATTCTCTCATTATTGTAAATGAATCAGGAGCTATTCCACTTCCACTTCCAGAATGAACACTTTCGTCAAGACATTCAACAGTTAAATCAATCGAAGAAACTCCCCTTAGTGAAGTAGTTAACCATAAAGTATCATAATCAACACATCCAGAATCCATACAAACCATCATATCAGGTTCACCAGTAGTATCTTTTAGTTTATTTAAATAATACATTAAATCAGGAGATCCTGATTCTTCTCCTCCTTCAACAGTAACAAAAATTTTTCCATGTTTACCATTTTGTTCCTGAATGATTTTAATGGATTCAACAATGGAGAAGAGAGCATAACCGTCATCAGAAGCACCTCTACCATAAAGATATCCATCTCTTATAACTGGAGTAAGTGGACCAAGTCCTTCCATCCAACCATCCATATGAGGTTGTTTATCAAAGTGACCATATAGAAGAATGGTTTTATTTATTGATGGATCTGTTGGAGCAACCTCAAGGAAGACTAAGGGAGTACGGTCTGGCTCTTTTATTAAAGATGCTTTTAATCCTTTTATTCCCTGGCTTTCTGCCCATTTTATTAAATGATTACCTGCTTCTTCTAATTTACCGTTAGTCTTCCATTCAGGATCGTATTCAGGGGAAAGGTTTGGAATTTTTATGTATTCACATAAAGCTGGGATAATTGAGGATTTGAAATCTCTTTGGGAAATCGAAAGACTTTTTTTGTGTTCCATTTTTTATTTTTTATTTTTTTATTTTTTACTTTTTTTTATATTTTATTGCTTTTTAACTATTTTTTAAAAAATATCTTTTTTATTTACTGATATAATATTTTTTTAGAGTGAATATTAAATAACTATTTTATAATGAAAAATAGATAAGTATAACCATAATAAATCTGTATCATTATCATATATAAAACAAAAATTCATAAACTATTAAAATAAAATAATTGTTAATATTTTGAATTACATAAATTATAATTGGTTTTTTCATTTTTGTTTAACATTTTAAGAGAGTTCTACATCTAATTGTTTTCAAATCAATTAATGTATTATTATTTCTTTTAGACATGAATTAAAACTTAGTCATATAAATACAGTATTTTATAACCCTCTTTCTTTTAATTATTAAAATGGATTTAAATAATTATTTTTTATATTCATTTGCTAATTTGATTTTTATTGATTAATTGAACATTAATTATCTTTAGTGATATAATTTTAAATTGATTTTAGTTATTGTTATATTTTAATTAATCTTTTATTAAAAGTATTCTTGACATTTTTTTGATAATTGAAATAACAAAGGTAAAATTAAAATATTATTATCATCTTATATATAAGTAATAAAGTTATTAATCATTTCCAATTAAAACCTAATTTGATAGATTTTCTAATTTCATTATCTTTATTATAAATAAATTTGAAGCTAGAATTTTGATTATTTTAATAAATATTAAAATAACTATTTTTTAGTCAATAAAATTAATTATTATAGATCACATTATTCTATTATATTTTAAAATTATTATTATATCTTATTTTTTAAATTTCATAAAAAAATTCAGATTATAATTTATAAGTTTAACAATTATGCTTTTTTTTAATCTATATCTACATAAATTGAAGAAGATAAAAGTGTTTATATATAAAATTTTGTTTGATAAATGTAAAATATATCTAAAATAAATTTATGGTTTTTTATATAAAAGAAAAATACTTTTTAGGATGATATATTTAAAATAATTTCATGAAAAAATATTTAAATTGAATTATCTGATTATAAAATAAATCACTTAAAGAGAAAAACATATTATCAATTATCATAGGCTTTTTTTACTTGATGGAATATATTAATGATTAAAAAATATATTCTCATTATTCTTTATTAATTAATAAAATTTTATTTTTATTGATATTATTAAATATAAATCAAAATATTTCATAATTTCCTTTAAAAATAATATAATTAATTTTTAAACAATAAGATAAAAAGTTATATTTAATTTTAAGAATAGTTTTATTTTTTATTTATTTGAAAATTGTATTAATAAAATGAATTTATTAATTTTTTCTATTTATTTTAATATTTCAAAAAAATTTACATTATTATCATTAGAATATTCTCTTGAATTTCTATAAGAATTATTTTTTTGAGTAATTAACTTATTTTTTGAACCCACAAAATCAGCATTTCTTGTAAAAGCCATTAAATCAGAAATATTTAATTTTTTTTCATTATAAAAATTATCTTTATAACCATTACCATATTTTTCTTGATTAATCCAATTTTTAACATCATTATCATTAAACTTCCTTTTTTTAGGTTTAGGAATAGTATTTTTTAACAAATTTTTTTGGCTTATTTGATTAACCTTTTTTAAATTAATAAAATTATTTTTTTTTTCATTTTCTAACATATTTATATTACTTCTATTTGTTTTTAAAGATTTTTCAAAATGAGTTTTAATATTTAAAGAATCAAAAATATTTTGTTTTGAAGAACTTTTATTTCTCATTCTTGAATTTGCACTTTTTAAATTTCTAATATGATTATTATTAAAAGATTCAATTTCATTATATAAATTTTTTATTTGTTGAATATGAGATAATTTGGGTTTAATTAATTGAGTTACTGAATTATTTTTTGACTTCTTTTCTTCTGATAAATATCTTTTTCCTCTTAAAATTTTTTCTTTATTGTTATTATTTGTTTTCAATGTTATTAATTCATATAAATCTTGATATTTTTTATTTTTCCTAATTAAATTATTTAATACCACTTTTCCATTTGGATTATCATCTACTATAGATAAAAACTTTTTATTGTCTTTGCTATTGTTAATATGTGAAATTTTAAAATTCTGAATTTCAGTTTTAATAGAATTTATACCATTTTTAATTTCCATTTTAAAAATTTAAATTAAACATTTAAAAAAATTATCAAAAAATAAAAATAAATAATAATTATTTCCTATTATTTCTATTATAATTATTTAAATTATTTTTTTATATGAAATAAAAAGACATTAACTCTTATTAATGATGAATCATAAATTTTAATGATAAATCATTAAAAGAAAATCATAAAGAAGTTTAAAATTAATATACAAATATTAGATTTATGGATAGATGAAGATTTATATTTTTAAATAAAAAATTTCATTGAAAAAAAAATTTATATATAATAAAGGGAAATTAGATTTCAAAAAAAGAAGAGATATTTTTCTTATTAGAATACATTATTGAAAAATGTGTTATTAAATTATATTTTTAATTAATAAATTATTATTGATTAAAATAAAATAAAAATTATATATAAAAAAATTAATTTCAAAAAAAAAAAATTCAAAAAAGAGAAAAACACTAATAATCACTATTATTAGGATTAACCCCACTAACATACTTAGCATAATTAGGAGAACACATAATAGGAGAATAACCTTTACTACTATTATTATATCCTAAATCACAAGCAATACAATCTTTAGGATTTTTATCATAATAATAATTTAACATATAATTCCCATCCGCACCAACAAAACCATTAGTATTTAATTTTTTTAATTTTTCAATTACTCTTTTTCCATAATTATCATCATCAGTTAATTGAAACTCATTCAAATTAACTAAATCTTTTAAATCATTTTTTGCTTCTCTTTTTAAACTTCTTTCTATATGACCTAAAATTTCTTGTTTTAAAGGAGAAAAAAATTTAGCTAAATTATGTTTATTATGTTTAACATCATCTAAATTTATTTTATCTTTATCTAATCTCTCATTGAAACTGTTAATAAAATTAATAAAATCTTGAATTATTTTATCACCTTCTTCAATTAAATATTTTAATTTTTCATTTTCTTGCATTAATAAATTTCTAAATTCATTAGCAATTCCTTCAGTAGCTTCTAAAGCATCAATATCACCAAAAAGTGCTTTATATCTATCTAATTCATTTGTTAATTGTTTATTTTCATTATATAATATTAAAATTTGTTGTTGAAAAGGTAAATGATGAATTTTATCTATTTTCATTGTATGAATTGATTTTAGTTTTTTTAATTTTTTCTTCTTATCTTCTTCTTTCTTTTTTTCATTTTCATTTTCTTTTTTATTATCTTTAGTATTAATATTATCTTTATTGTTATTAGGGTCTTTAACATTATTCTCTTCTTTATTTTCTTTATTTTCTTCTCCTAAAGTTAATGGATTATTCATAATATTATTAATATCATAATCAATATTATTATTTGATTTTTGACTTTCACTTTCAGTTTCATCTTCAAATAAATTTTTTTCTTTAATTCCTCTTCTTGCATTATAATCTTTTTCTTTTAAAACATAATGATTATTTGGACTTGTAAATGGATTTGCTACTTTCATTTCTGAAAAACCCTCTTCATCAGGATTTACTATTAATTTTCTAAATTCATCTGTATCTAAAATACTTTTTCTTTTTCCTTTTGTTGGAATTGGAAGATTTTTTAAATCTAAAAGTGAATTTTTTTCTGAATTTAAATTATTATTACCTTCATTTGATGATACTAAAGGATTATTTTCTATATTATTAGTATTCAATTGTTGAGTATTTGAACTGCTAGAATTTTGAGAAGAATATGATTCATTTATTTTATTATTATTTGTGTTTTCATTATTATTATTATTTTCTATATTTTGATTTTGAGGATTATATGGTTTTTGATTATTTAAATTTTGAGGATTTGAATAATCAATGTTATCATTAAATTGATTAAATTGATTCGATTGATTATTTAAATTTGGATTTTCTATCTTGTTTAAGTTATTTTGACTTTGTTCAAAATTATTGGGATTGTAATTATTATTCATATCATTAAATGGTTTTTGATAATTTAAATTTTCTTTTCCAAACATTTCATTTTGATTTTGGGCTTTATCAAAATTTCTTTTATTTGATAAATCATTTATATTATTATTATAATTATTAAAAGGAATATTCATATTATTTGTATCAAATTGATTATCTTTTTGATTTTGACTAGTGAATGTATTATTATTATTATCAAATTGTTTATTTGAATTATTAAAAGTATTAGTATTATCAAATGGAAGAGTTTGATTTGTATTATTAATTTGATAATCATATTGTTGATTTCTTTGATTTACATCCTTATCTAATTGTTGATTTCTTTCATTTAAAATATTATTATTTTCATATTGTGAATTGTTAAAATTATTATTATTATAAGGATGATTCCTTTCATTAAAGTTATTGAAATTAGTATTATTTAAAGGTTGATTACTTTGATTTATATCATTATTTCTTTGATTTAAATTATTCATTGATTGATTTGTATTATATAAATTATTATCCTCAAGTGATTGACTTATTTGATTTAAATTTTGATTAGTATTATATAAATTATTATTTCCAAATGACTGATTTTGAAGATTAGAATTGGAATAATTATTATTATTATCAAAAGGTTGATTCATTTTATTTTGATTTTGATATTGATTATTTCCCAAAAATTGTGGATTTACTTGATTTTGATAAAAAGGCTGATTTTTATTATTTATATTTTCATTAAAGCTATTTAGGCTTTGATTAGGATGATAAAAACCTTGATTAGAATCAATTGAATTGTAATTATTATTTAAATATAAATTATCATTTGTTGAAAATTTTCTTTTTTCATCATTTAAGTTCGGAGAGATTGAATAATTTATTGTTTTAAATTGATCATCTAATTCTGGTTGATTAGGAGATTGAGTATTATATTTATTTGAAATAGAATTTAAATTAGGAGAATTAGTATTATAATTTTTTTCTTGTTCAGAAATATTTGGACCGTAAAAATTAGAATTTGAACCTTCTATCATATTTTGTTGATTTCTTTCATTGTTTAATATAGGAATATTAGTTTCATTACTTAATTGATTCATATTTGGAGTAAATCCTCTTAATTTTGTTGTTCCTTGAATATAATTTTGATTATTATTTAAATAATTATTTCCTTGTTGAATTAAATCTTTTTTTTCAGTTGGGATTGGAATTAAATTTTCATTCTCTTTATTTATATTATTATTATAAATATTTTGAGATTGATTTAAAGAATTTTGGGGAAGGAAATTATCACTCTTTAATTGAAATTGAATTTCTTCAGGTTTATATTGAGAATTATTATTTTTATTTATATTTGTATTTTGATTATAAATATCGTTTGAATTTATTCTATTATTATCATTTAATTGGTTATTTCTGTCATTAAAATTATTATCAAAATTTGTTTGATTATTATTATTATTATTTAAATGATTTTCATCAATATTTTTTATATCTCCATAAAATTCTTTATAATAATGATTATATTGATTATCATAATTAATTTTACTTTTATCATAACCAAATAAATTTTTGTTTAAATCTATATTATAAATTCTATTAAAATTTCCTTGTTTAAAATTATTTAAATGAGGACTATAAACATTATCTTCTTTTTTAATAAAATGATAATCATTTTCTATTTTTTTATCATCATTTAATGAAGGAATTAAATCTTGGTTTTTTTCTTTAATAAATTCTTTAATTTTTTTTAAATATTCTTGATAATCAATATTATTTTCCATTTCATAAGTCATATGATTAGAAGTAGCTTTATTATTAT
>JAJJLU010004535.1:0-11925 GCA_023807065.1 Isotricha intestinalis | reverse complement strand
ATTTCTAAAACAAATATATTCTTATTTTAATCTACTTTTGTTGTGAAAAGGAAATTCAATGTTTTTAAACTTATTTAATAAATATTTAAAGAAATGATTTATCTTAAAATTAAGAATATATTTCAATAATTATTTCATATCATCATTAGTAAGAGATAAAGTAAATAATTTTTTTTTGTAAATATATCAATGATAATATTTTATATTAATTCATTTTTTTATATCATTTCCTGCTTTATATATTCATTCTTCTTTTATTTCTTTATATTAATTAAAAAAATCAATTTCAAAAAAAATTGTATTATATATGATATTGTTTTATATATACTTTTAAAGGAATTTGAAAATAATTTGATTTATTATTCACTTTTATTGTCAACATTTTACTAAATATTATACAAAAATATCTTTTTTAGCAATCATTTTAAAGATATGAATAAAAGATATTATCCAAAGAAATATAGGTAAAAAAGGAAAAAAAAAGATTTTAATAGAAAATAAGAGTCCATTGAAATAAAAAAAATAAAAAGATTTTTAGAGATAATATTTACTTTATATAAATGAAATTATAATAAGTTTTAAAAAATTATAAGTAAAGAAAAAAATCTTGAAATGAATTATTTTTATTCATAAACTAAGTTTTTTCCTAAAACCAATTATTTGAAAAAGACAATTATCTTTAAAAAATATGATTGATTTAATATAAAAAATAAAAAAAAGAATATATAACAAAAGAACAAAAAATTCTAAATAAGTTTTTTAATTAATTGTTCAGCAGTTAAATGATATTTATCGAAAATATAATTTCTAATATAATCATGATAAATAAGAATACGTTCCCAATTTTGTTGACTATTTCTATCAGAGAAAGGATTACTTAATTGTGGAGAATTAAAATAATAACCCCTAACCGAATATTTTCCTCTTTTATACAAATAACCATTAATTAAAGCAGCATAAGTATATAAAAGATCATCATAAGATTTAATACCATTTTTAATAGCATTATCATATGTTTCATTATATAATTCATTTAATTTTTCATTAAAAAAAATATAATTAACTATACTTCTGCTTCTCTTATACATTCCCAATTTTTTTTTACTATTAATCCTATTACCATTCCCATAAATTATTTATAATAATTTATGAAACTTTTTATACATAAAAAATCAATTTTTTAAAATTTTCTTTTTCCAAGTAATATTATAATTAAGTATTATATTAGTAATCATTATAATAATCTCATTAGATAATTTTACAGTCTTTTTAAAATAAAAAATTTAAATAAAAAATAAACTAATATTTTGGACAATAAAATGCAATTAAACAATAAAAATAAATAATCATTTATTATCATAAATCTTAATTAAAAAATATAAACAAAAACAAAACTCTTTGATGAGTATTTTTATTTTTATATTTACATATTTTATTTTAATATTATTCTTAAAAATTCGATTGAATCTTCTTTTTGTTTGTTATATCATAATAGTTATTATATATCTTTTTAAATAAATATTATTATTTTTTTGATGAAATCATATAAAATTTAAAAACAATTGTTTTCGAATTACTAACATATTGAAATAAAGAATTATAAAAATATAATTATGATTTTTTTATATAACATAATAAGAGTATTAAAATATATGATTAAAAAATTTTTTCCTTCAAAAAGAAATCCTTCAATAGAATTATATAGATTATTAGGTTCATTAATAGTAATAGGAGTACATTGTATAAGTTCATTTCCAAAAAAAAAAAGATAAATTGAAAATGAAAGAAAATTTATAGATTGTTTATTTGCAGATGGAGTTTCAATATTTTGGTTTATTTTAGGATTTCATTTATTTAATTACAAAGATTACTTTATATTAATTAAAAAAGTTTTTAAAGGAATATACATTAAATTCTTTTCATTAGCTTTTCTATTTATGATTTATAATAATTTTTTTTCTGGTGAACCTCTTTTTCCAAAATTTGAAGATTTTAAGAAAGTATTTTTTACACTATTAACTTTTAAAAATCCTTTTCCTTATTGTTCTGCTTCATGGTATCTTTACACTTATCTTTTTGTTATTTTCTTATTTCCAGTTTTAAATCAATTTAGAAAATATTTAGATGAAGAATCTTCAAGACAAAAAAATTTTCTAATCATAACTTTTATAATGTTAGTAATAAATGATTTTATGTATAATCAAACTTTTTTGTTTTCACATATTTCAATAAATTCTGTTTTTCCTGCTTCTATTGAAGTAATTTGGGGTTATTTGTTTTATAAAAATCATTTCCTTTTTCAAAGAAAAATATATACTATTATTTCAATTGGCTTTTTTATAATAATAAATTTGATGAGAAGTATATTTCTTATTAAATTTCCTTGTAGAAATATTGTTTTTTGGTATTCTTCATTTGGAATTTTAAATGCTTTAATGATTGCTATTTTTTCTTTTTGTATTATTAATAATGAAAAATGTGAAAAAAATTATCATTATTTAATTAATTATTTTGCTTCTAATACTTTTGGTGTTTATTTATTACATATTTGGGTAAGAGATATTTTATTAAACAATCATTATGAAAAGTATCTTGCCTCTTTAACTTTTGGAAAATATGTTAATCATTTTATTTTTGTTGGTATTTTTTTTATTTAACATTATTTACACTTAGTATATTTATTTATTTGCTCTATTATTGTTCAAACTTCTTCATGTATTATTAATTTATTCTTTAAAATTGTTAAAAATGTTATGAAGGTTTTTAAAAAAAAAAGTGGATTAAATAAGGTTAATATATTTATTGATTTAAATTTTTTCTATTGAAATATTATGAAAAAGTTTTAATCTAAATAATTTTTTTATAAGGTTTTTTTTTCTCTGCATCCTAATTAAATATAATTCCTTTATTAAGGATAATATTGCTAAAAACGAAAAAATTGTTAAAAAATAAAAAAATACAATCAATAATAAAATTTAATAATAAAAAAATAATATCATTTTATTTTTTTGAAAGAAAACAAGATTGATTATTCTTTTTCTATTAATTAAATAATAAATCTTGGGAAATTAAAACAATTTGTTTGTTCTTTTTGAAAATTAATATTAAATTAATTGTAAAATAAATATTTTTATTAAATTAATACAATAAAAAAGATATTAAGTATTTTTTTAAAAAGAATAATTTGATGAATGAAAGAAAACCTCAATTAATAATATTTATAAGTTTATTAAACCTTATAATATCAAATCTAGGGTTTAATCAAATAATTAATACTAATGATTTTTTAAATAAAACATCAATTTCAATAAAAATAAATAAGAAACAAAAATTGCTTATATCTCAAATGTATTTAATGAGGATTCTAAAACAAGTATGGATTTAATATTGGATATATGTTCAAATTATAATATTCTTCCAGCCAATAATTTTAGAAAAAAATACAATTTAAAAAAAAAAATAACAATTTCTAACTTAAACATATCAACAATTCGTTCAGAAAACATTTTTTATAAACCTAATCAAGAGTATTTAATTAAAATAAACGATTTATATTATATTCCTTCAAATATAAAAGAAAATGTAAGAATGAAAAAAATGAGATGAAATATATGAATAATAGTTTAATCAGTTTTTCCAAAAAAAATACCAAAAGAATATAATTTCCTTTTAAAATTAAAAAATTATTTTAAAAACCGAATTTCAGAAGAATCTTTTATATTAGATTATATAAAAACATCAAAATCAATAGAAGTGGAAATTATAATAGAAAATTAAGTGAAATTGTTTTAAAACAAAATTATTTTTGGAATGAAATAAAATTAACAGAAATTCCAGGTAAAGAATATAAATGATCATCTTTTATAAATAATATTTTCTTTGGTCATGTTTTTGATGATTTTAAAAATGATAAAAGTTACAATACAATTAAATTAAATAAACCTCATATTAATGTCCGTAATATGAATATTATTTTTGCAAGTATTTATAATAAAATAATCCCAAAAAAATTTAGAAGGATTTCATTTATAATATTAAAAGAATTAAGAATCATCAATGTAAAGAAGAATGTGATATAGTTTCTTGTAAAATTATTTGTTCTGAAAAAGACATTCATTTTTTTCCTATTATCCATTTCATTATTTCAAATAAAATTGATATTTATTTTAAAAAAATATGATTTTTTTTTTTTATTTTTTTCAAAACAAATAAATATCATTTATAGAATTCAATGAAGAAGTAAATTACTTTATTTTTGGAATTCTATTTTTTCAAAACTATAAAACTTACTTTAATAGAAATAAGAATCTAATGTTAATTAATTCTAAATCAAATAACCGATTAATAAGTTTTTTCCCAAAACAAAGTACATGTTCTTATGTAATTTTGGAAATGAATTATTTTCAAAATGTATTTTTTTAATTGAAAACAACAATAATTTCAAAGATAATTATTTCGATATTTCATAATTAAATAAATATTTATATTATCACAATCAACAATACAAGAATCAGAAAAAATACTTTTAGAATGAAAAGAAAAAATCAGAAATAAAATTAAGTATAATAATAGCATCATATAATAGAAAAAAGGAAATAAAAGCACTTTGTGAAAGTATAAAAAAACAATCATTTAAAGATTTTGAAGTAATAATAATAGATGATGATACATCAAAAAAAACAAAACAAAAATTATGAAAAATTTAAGAAAAAGATAAAGAAAAATATTTTTAAAAAACATACAGGATTTCCTTCAGAAGGAAGAGATGATGACGATTTATTAACTAATTCTTTTTCTAATATATTTGAAAAATGTATTTCTACTGATTATCTTATTTGCCAATTTGATGCAAATTATATTGATTCAAAAAATGATAAAATTTTACATGTCATTTATGCTGAAGGAGTTTTTCAAAATGACCAATTAAGTAAAATTCCTAAATGGAATGTTGTTTGGAATAAATTTTGTAAGAAAAATATTTTGAGGAATGTTAAATTTTATGATATTTCTAGAGAAGATTCTTATTTTATGATTGAAATGAAATTTTCGAAAATTTACCCATAGTTTTTTATATGAAAGATATTGATTATGATCATTTTATTAATAATGATAAATCTCTTTGGCAAAAACAAAGTAGAGTTTCAAAAAGAAAAAAAAAGGACAAAAATTTATTAAAGAATTTTTCACAATTAATGCTAATTGAAAAACTAATATTGCTAAAGAATTATTAAGTGAAATGTAATAATACTTTTTAAATATTATATTTTTCTTTTTTCATTTTTTTAAAAAAATAATATTCACAAAAAAATAAATAATCATTAAATGTGATTAAAAATAAAAGAATACTATTTTAAAAATTAAATAATAGTTTATTCCAAGGGAATATAATATTTCTCATAAAATTCCTTTAATTCATTTTTTTTAAATTATCAATAAGTTGATTAATTTTAGGAGCATACTTAGATAAAATATCTCCATCTTTAACAAGAAAGCAAAATTCATCAATCATAGCAGCTAAAAAGAAATCTGTAAGAGAAATATCATTTCCCAAAAAATATTTATTACTTCCTAATTGAATATATCTCTTCAAATTTGTTTAAATATAAAATTCATTATCTTTATAATTTTTTTTATTTTCATCATTAGCTTCTTTAATTTTAATTGGTCTATACATTAAAGTAAAATCATCTCTACAACATAATAAGCTTTCTTCTATTTGATATTGTAAATCAATATCTTTGGGACACAAATTTAAATGTCTTGCTATATATTAACATATTAACATATTGCTAATGTTTAAGTCATTTTTTTATTGTTTGATTCAAATAATGGTAATTGCTCAAATTCATAATTTTTTTTAGTGTTTTCCATTCTTCCATTGTTATCATTTTGTTTTCAAATAGAATTTTCTTATAACATAACATTGCTCGAATTAAACCTATTCTTCCGTTCATATTGAAATATTTTAATCTAACATTTTTCATTTTTTTTTAATTTTTTAAGATTACTTTTTGGATATTTAATATAATAAAAAAAATAAAAAATAGAAAAAGTTAATTGAATTGAAAATGAAAATTATTTAATTCAAAATAATTTTTTTTAAGTTACAATATACTAAAAACATAAATGAATTTAATACTTTTAATTAAGATATTAATTATGATATTTATATTAAAACATTTTATCAAAAGAATATCTTGAATTAATATGTTATTCAGATATTTTTCTTTTGAATATTATATTTTTATTTTTGTTTTGGTTTTTGTTTTTTGTTTATTAAAAGTTTTTATGAAAAAGTATTATTAAAAAAAATTGAATAAAGTAGATTATTTATTTAAAGTTATTGTTATAAAATAAAAAATATAATTTTTAATTTTAAAAATAAAAAATTTTTTTATTCATCATCATTTCTTTACAATTTTTTTCAGCCAATTTATATAATTTTATAGAAAAATCTTGAAAATTCATTTGAATAATACTTTATTGTAATTCTTCAAATATAAGATTGAAATTTTTTAATTTATTATTATCTATAACAGATAATCTAATTTTTTTAGAAGAAATAAAACCATCATTATCACTATCTAATGAATCAAAAATTTTTTCACTTCTTTCTATCATATTTAAAGTTTGTTCTAAATATTCTTTTATTTTTTTATATTTAATTCTTTTTCTTCATTTTTGAAAATAATCTTTGATCATATAAATTATTAAAATCTAAATTATTATTTCTTTGATTTATATTTTCTGGTCCTCTATTAATTTTAGGTTTAAATAAAATTTGATTTGTTTTTTATCTCTTAATTCATTAAATTTTATTCTTCCAAAATTATCTCTTTTAATAGTAATTAGACTATAATATTTTTTTGGTTGATATAATTTATTATAAAATTATTCTGATGTTTCTTTTTTATAATTATTTAAATAAAATGATTTTGAAATTTTAGGAATAAAAGGACAAATATTATCCATTATTTTTTTTCTTTCATCTTTTTTTTTGATCTAATAATTTTGACTCTATATATAAATAATCATATATATCTTTTGTTGGGTCTATTTTGGTATTTGAATATTTTTTCCATATTTTTCTTTGGAATATATTTTTTTGTGTTTCTTTATGATTGATTTAATATAAAAAAATAAATCTAATAAAACAAAATATAACAAAAGAAAATAAACTTAAATAATCTTAAATTATTTTTTTAATTAATTGTTCAACAGTTAAATTATATTTATCGAAAATATAATTTCTAATATAATCATGATAAATAAGAATACGTTGCCAATTTTGTTGACTATTTCTATCAGAGAAAGGATTACTTAATTGTGGAGAATTAAAATAATAATCCCTAACAGAATATTTTCCTCTTTTATATAAATAACCATTAATTAAAGCAGCATAAGTATATAAAGCATCATCATAAGATTTAATACCATTTTTAACAGCATTATCATATGTTTCATTATATAATTCATTTAATTTGTCATTAAAAAAAATATATTTAACTATAGTTAAAGGACCATAATGTGAATGTATTCTAGTATTATTAATTACCCAATCTGTTTGATGACCTCCAAATGACATTGGATTTTTTTCTTTATTATTTTTATATTCTTTTAATGCTGTTTCTATCATATCATATGGATATAATACATCATCATCTGCTGTTATTATTATATCTTCTTTGTATCTATTTAATGTTGGTATTAATTTTTTAAATACATTATTATCTTTTTCTACCCAATATATTTCAAAATTATCATATTCAAGTAAATTTAATAATGATGAAGGAAGATTTTTCTCTTTTTTTGGAAATTCTTCTATTGCTAAATTTAATATTACTTTATTTGGTCTAAATGAATTATTTATTAATATTTCTAATGTTCTATGAATATCATTTATTCTTGCATTAAAAGATGTAACTGTTATATATATTTTTTCTTTAAAATATAAAAAAGTATTATCTAAAGATTGAATTTTCAAATTTAATTTCTTTTCTAAAATTCTTGTTGATCGCTCATTTTTTTTTACTTTAAATAAATCAAAATAATTTTTATTGGGAATATTAAAATCAGGATAAAATTTAATAAATAATTCTTTTGATACTATTTCTTTATTTTCACTTATAAAATTAAAGTTTCCATCAATTTTAAATTTCTCTGCAATTTTAATATATTTCTCTTTATTAAATAATTTAAAAATTCCATTAATTATTAAATAATTATTATTTTCTCCTGAAAATATAATTTTGCTTTTAAAAATTGTATTTACTGCATTTAAAATTAAATTTGAATTTTTTTTTATTTTAAATATTGGATTATTTTTACTATTTGATAAAAGTATATTATTTAAATATATTGTAGTATTTAATATATTTTCTTCAATTATTATTGTTTGAGATTTTGAATTAATTTTTCCATTGTTAAAATAGAGAGTTACATAATTAGATTTTATTATAATATTAACATTATTGAGATTGCCAAACATTGAATATTCTCCACTTTTTTTAAATATTAAATTTTTTTTAGAAAACGAATATCCGTCTTTTTTTCCAATTATTCTAATTTTTTTTTTACGGATATAAATATAAATAATTAAGATAATTATAAAAAATAGTATTATTCCAAAATATATTTTTCTCTTTTTATTTATTTCTTGTGTATTTTTTTCTTCTAATTTAGATAGAGATAATGTTTTGTCTTTAATATTTCCTTGATACATATTATTATATCATTATTTCTATCAACTATAATAAATAATTCAAATACTAAAAATAGTATTGTTATTAAGTGATTATTTTTAAAATTTCAGTTCTTTTATTTTCTTCATAGAAAAAATAATAAATCATTTAAAGATTATATTTTCATATAGTAAGCATGATATTATCAAATTTAGAAAAAGTTCTTATTTTAATTAAAAAAAGGATATAGTTTAATTTTAAATCTTCTTATTAATATGGATTTTAATATTTATTTTCTTTTTTTCTTTCTGTGATAGAAAAAATGATTTTTTTCTAATTTTTACATTTTCATTTATGATTAAAAATAATGTTAAAAAGAAGGATAAATTTGTAAAAAAAAACTTAATAAATAAAAAAAAACAAAAAAAACTTATTAATTTAAAAGCATAATTAAAGATTATTTTTAATATTTTTTTCTTTAGATTAATAATAATATCTTCAACAAGTCTATAATTATTTTCAATATATTATTGTAAATATCAATGATATGAATTAAAGATATAATTTCATTTTACTTGAAAAAATGTTATTTGGTTGTTTTATTATTATCTTATTTTCATATTTCCTATAATTAAATTCATCACTTTAAATAAATAATAAAATTTGAATATAAATATTATATTATATTATATATATTCTTCTTTTTTTCCCAACAACATTCATTTTTTTTTTATTTTATGGTTTCATCATTTTCTAGTTTTTTATTAGAATAATTTAAAAATTTATTTTATATTTTTTACTTTTTTTATTTATTGACTTCTATTAAAGATTTATTAAACATTTATTTTTTTATGATGTGATCGATTCATATTTATTTAATTTTACTTCACTACATTTATTTATTCTTTTTATTTTATAAAAACATATTATTTTTTTTATTATATTTTTGTTCCCAAATAAATACATTATCAACAATATCATTTATATTGATCTTTTTCTGATTAAAGTTGTGAAATATTAAATAAATAAAACAACAATAATAAAAAAGATTTTAAATGAATTTCCTACATTATGAGTTAAAATAAGAGAATTTTAACTATAATAATATGCTTTAAAATGAAATTATGGAAGGAAAATATTTTGATTTAATTTTCAACAAATACATAATATGAAAGGAATATTATCTATATTAGTTTTTATAACTCATTTAGATGCACTTAAATTAAATAAAACAAGTTATTATTATTTGTAGAAATATAGTTATATACTAAAAGGTTTTTTTTTATTCTGGATATGGTTTAATGAAACAATATTTAACAAAAGAAAAACTTATTTAAAAGGTTTTTTAAGAAAAAGATTAATTACAATTTTAATTCCTTTTTTTTTTAATTCAAAAATTCATATAACATTGATTCTAATTTATCATACAGGAAGAAAATATTATAATTCATTAAATCATTTTCAAGTTAAGAGAAAAAAATACAACAATTATATTGGAAAATTATTCATGAATAATTCCTGTTTATTATATAGGTTTGTATATTGTTTTAACAATATTAACCATTTTATCTTTTATTTCTTCTTTAAACTTTTTAAATATGATTTAATATATTGGAATCATTTTTATTTTCATTTCTTATATATTATATTATGGAAGTTATACAAGACTTAATTATATTTTTTTAGAGCTTTATTATGGAGTCAATCTACTTTCTCTTTTTTATTGGGTTATTGATGAGTTTTGAAAAATACTTTCATTCAAAAATATCATTCTTTTTTTTTTAGGGTTTTTTCTTTTTGTTTATTTTTTTGTTTACGATCATCTTATTAAATATGTAATTTATTTAAAAAAAAAATACAATATCTTAACCAATATTATTATCTGAAAAAAAGCATTTTATATCTTTTTAATTATATAATTAATAATTATTGTAGTACATATTATTTTAATGAAAGTCTATATAAATAATAAAATATAAGATTTTCTTTTAAATATTTCAATAATTATTTATTATTATCATAAATTTGGAGTAATGCAATTCAGAACTGAGTTAATATATTTTAAAAATGATGAACTTATGTTTTTATGAGTTTTATTTGGACAATTTTAATTCCATTATTAATGATTTATGTAAATTAATTTTTAGTTTATTTTTTTGAATATTGCTTTTTATGATTTTAATACTCAAGAAAAAAAAATAAACAGATAAAAAAATTAAATTAATCAAATTATCATAATTTAAAAATATAAAATATCTTTTTATGAGTTAGAAAAACATTTTTGAATTTATTATAATTTTTTACATTTTTTTTAAATCTTATCTTCCTCTTTTTTTTTTAATAATCATTAATTTCATTCAATAATTATTTAACTTATTTTTTATTATATATATTTTTTTCTTTTTCAATTTTTTTCCTAATTATAATAAAGAAGTTTATTTTCATTTTTTGAAATTATATTAGTTATAGTTTTTATTATGAAAAATGATATATTAATATAATAAAAAATCTTTTTAAAAATTAGATAATAAATTCTTTTTCTAAAAAATGAAATTATATGTTAATAGATAGGAATATTTTTTTTTGATATTATTATCATACCAAATTATTCATTCAGAAAATATATTAAAAATAAAAGGTTAATGTGAAAATATAATTTTTATTTTCTATAATAAAAATTTTTTTTTATGACCTCTATCTATTAAATGCATCGGGGTTTATAGAGGATTTTATTAATTTCCAAAAATTTGATTTAAATATTGATATCTAAACATATATTAACACTTAGAATAAATAAGCATTAACCTATGAAAATAAAACTATTTTATTTACTAGTTTCATTTTTCTTCTTAATAATCTTGATAATGTTTTTTCATTTATCAAAGAAAGCAAAAAAAAAAAAAAAAACCAAATAAACCTATGCCTAAAACAAATAAATATTACAATTCAACACATTGCTCAAGTGATTTATATAAAATTTGTATAAAATGTATTGAAATAGGAGAAAATTCTCATCCAAATTGTATGGATTGTCCTTCAAGTTTAATTTTAAAAGGATATAAAATAAAATCTCTAGATGAAACATTAGATGAAATAATAAAGAAAAAAAAATCTATTGTGAGATTTGGTGATGGAGAATTTAATATAATTTTTGGAAATGATATTCTTTTTCAAAATACAAGTGAAAAATTAATGAAAAAATTAAATGAAGTACTTCAAAGTGATGAAAAAGATTTACTTATAG
>JAJJLU010004534.1:0-11933 GCA_023807065.1 Isotricha intestinalis | reverse complement strand
ATGAAATATTGAATTTTTGAAACTGTTTATTTCTTCATTTTCTTTTAATATTTCTATTGATTGTATTGGAGTCATTATCCAATTTGTATAAACTAAAAATAATAATAGTTTAGGAACATTCGTATATCTTTCTGATTTTTCACCCATTGCTTCGAAAAAATATAAAATTGCCTTTTATTATTTATGAAAATAAGATAATATAATTATTTATGAATATAGAAAAAATATTTTCAATATTTATTATTTCTATTTTAAAACTTCTATGAATTTATATAAAGAATTAATTAAACAAACATAATAATCAAGAATATCTTTTATGATATTATCACTTTCAAAATTATGTTTTTCTCTTTTAATTCTTTTTTTTACATTAATTGTTAAATCTCTAACTAATATAATAGTTTTATTTTCTAATTTTTTCTTACATTTAAATCTTAAAAAGAGATTTATTAAAAATAATAAATTTAACTAAAAAAAAATTATAATTATAATTTATTTAAATTATTAACAATTATTTTACATTCTTCATCATCTAAATTGAAAAACGATTTCTTTGAATTTTCATTTTTTTTTCCATAATAACTTGAATTATTTACAGAATTAATCGTTGATATATCTTTTTTATTTTTATCAACAAAAATTTCATTTAACTCATTAAGATTATTTTCATTATCTTTAAATAAATTAGAAGAAAAAATAAATTTTTTTTCACTTTTATTTATTAAAGGATTATAATTTTTAATATTATTATGTTTGTAAAAATATTTTTTAGAATCACTTTTAGTTAAATAATTTTTAAATAAAATTCCTACATTATCATTACTATTTCCTTGAATTTTTTCTTTAACTTTTTTAATATTTCTCCAAATTTTAGAATTATTTCTTGGAATATATTTACTTTTATTTTGTGTTGTAAGTATCATTATATTATTTCTTTTAATAGAATACATTGAACTATTTCTAATTAACTTATTAGTATTAATAGATGCTCTTGTGTAATTATTAAATATATTTTTTTTATTATAATCATTTTTATATTTTGATAAGGAAATTAAATTATTATAATTTGATTTCTTTTCTATTTGAAATTCGTTTTGAAGTTCCTTTAATTTTTTCATTGATTTACTTTTAAATGAATCACTTGAAAAATCTGTTCTGTGAGAAAAAGGAAATTTTGAATATAGTTTTTCATGTGATGATCTTATATTATTGTAAATACTATTTTTGCTTCTGTTTTGGATTAAAAAATATTCCATTTCTTTTAAATTCCTAGATTTACCTTTATCAAATATCTATTTCAACAAATAAAAAATATTTATTTACATTATAAAACTTTGTTTTCATTTAATTAAGCAAATGTTTTTAATTATTTAAAAAATAAAAAAATAAATAATCATTATGAATATTCTTAATAAATATAGAATAAAAATGTAAGTTTGAAAGATAAAAATAAAATAAAAAAAGAATTCTTTCAAGGAATAAAAGAATAAAAAACAAAAATATTATTTTAATAAAGATAAATCTTAATAAATAATATTTAATAAAAGTAAATAAAGAATAAATAATTTAACAGAAGAGGAATAAGTAAATTATAAACTTAAAGAAGAATAAATAAAAGATTTATAATTGAAAAAAGAATATATTTATTAATTTATAATATTATAATATAAATAAAATAATGTTATTAAGGATTAATATCATATATAATTTTCCCATTAATAATATCTCTTATAATATAAAGAAAAATTAATTTATTATCATTAATATCATAATGAAATTTCAAAGAAAAATCTTTTATTAAATCCTCAATATTATTAATATCATTTATACTATAAATTTCTTTAATTTTATTTTTATCAATATACTCAAATAATTTTTCAATTAAACATTTAGGATTTGGAATTAAATTAATATCTTTAAATTCTTTAGAAATAAATATAGTATTAACATCATCTTTTTCAAAAATTGTTCTTGGTAAACTATCAATACCAAAAGATCTGTTATTAAAATATATATTTTTTTCACATGAATTTGTTTCACTTAATAATTGCATAGATTTAATAAAAGAATTTTTACCCATATTAGTATATTCAATAATTCCTATTTTAACACATTTCTTTATTTTATTAAAATTATTTGTTTTAATTGATTATACATTTCAATTATTTTTTCTCGAAGAAGAAACTACTAAAACATAATTATTTTCTTTTTTTAAATCAATTTTTGAATTAATAAAATCTTAAGAAAAAAATATCATTTTGTATTAAAACTAAAATTAAATGTTTATTTATTTTTTTTTCATTTTCTATTTTTATACATCTTGTTCCTTTTATATTTCTAATATCAATAAATTCTGAAAATAAATCACTTCTATTAATTAAATCTTCTAAATTTTTTTCATGTTCCTTTTTTGTTTTTGGAATGCTATAAGGTTGAAAAGGAATATATAAAAAATTTTTTTTTTGAAGAAAATTGTTTAATTTTTTAAATATTTCTCTTTTTAAATTTGGGTTTTGAGAGATTATTTCTTTTTTTTGTGTTGTTTTTTGAGTGACCATTTTTGTCTTTTTTTTTATTAATTTAAATTCATTAATTATTTTTATTTATTATAATTGTATTATTAACTTTTTGTTGTTTAATTTTTCTAACAATTTTCTAAGACATTATATGAATAAAAATCTTATAGTTTGAAGAAGGAAATATATATAAATATAAAAAACTTGATTTAATCTATTTAAAAAAAATAAAATCATTTGAACATTATTTATAAGTTAAGATTTAAAAATATAAAATCCATCTTTAAAATAAAAAAATTTAATATAAAAGCAATAAAAAGATTGTAAACCAAAATTTCCAAAAAAATTAAAATTTTAATCAATAATTACTTTTTTCAATAATAATATTTTTTCTTAATAATATTAATTTTTATCTTGAACATTGAAATTTTTGTCAAAAAATTATATAATATTTTAATATCATAAATAAATTTTAAAATGAAAAAAGACAAACAAGCTTTACATTGTAGAAAAATATATGAGATAATAGAATAGAAGAATTTATTAAATAATAAAATTAAAATCATCAATTTTTTTTATTTTTGGGTTACACTTTTATTATTATTCTTTTTTTACTTTTCTAAAATTTAATTAAAAGAAAAATTTTAGGTATTGAAAATAATAAAGAAATTAACAGAAATAATAACATTAATATTTATTCTGAACTTACCTATTATACCAATTAACAAAAAATGTTAATGTAATATTGATTGTTATATAAATTGATAAAAAATAATTAATATCCTAAGTATAATATTATTTAATGAAAAAATAAATAAAGTCTTTTAATCTTTCTTAGAAAAATATTTTTCTTTTTTTTATTATTATAACTTAAATTTATATAAACTAAGTAAATTTCGATATAATTATTATTTATTTTCATAAAACTATATAAAAATGTCTGAATAAAACACATTCAGAACTTTAATACAGTAAATATTTTAAATTATACAATAAAATTTTTCTTTGAAAATATCTCCATCTTTTAATTTATTTATAAACTTCAAAAAATATTTATGTCGTTTCTCAAATAACTTTTTAAATTTAACTTGAGAAGGTTTTAAATACTCATCTAATTCCCAATGTTTAATAACATTAACTTTTCTTCCTTCTCTCCAAAAGCAAATCTTATAATTATTTAAATCCACTTTAACACCAACACCATCCGTTTTCCCATTTTCCCAAAATCCAAAATAAGCATCAAATTTATCAAAATTCCAAACAAAAATTCCAAAACCATTTTTAACTCCTTCATTATATTCTCCACAATAATACTTACCATCAAACCATAAAAATTCACCAAAACCATGAAATATATTATTTTTATATTGACCAGCATAAATTGATTCATTATAATAATGAGAAACACCATATCCATTTAATTTATTATCTTCCCATTCTCCGTAACTTATTGTTCCATCATTTAATCTAAAAACTCCTAAGCCTTTTTTTTTTGAGTCAGTAAATTCTCCTTTGTAAAATGAATCATCTTCTTCATTGTATTCTATTCCTAAACCATTTATATTATTTTTATACCAACCATCACTTTCTATTTTAATTGAATTTTTAATATAATAACCATAACCTCTTGGAATGTTTTCCATATATTCTCCTTTAAATATTGATTGTTCTGAGTTATCGTTTTTATTTTTAAAAATTGCAAATCCGTTTATTTCAGAATTTATAAATTTTGTTATTAATTTACTTCCATCTTCCCATTTTATTATACCAAAATCATTTTTTGTTCCTTCTAATTCTTTTTTTCCATTAAATTTATAATTGTTATTTTTTTTTAACTGGAAATATCCTTTTATATCAGTTACTTCATTTATTTCTAATCCTGCGTACATTAAATCATTTGTGTTTTTAAATTTAGAATGTCCTTTATTTTTAGCTGAATTTATTTTATGATAAGGCATTTCATTTTTTGCTATTATTTCATCATCATTATTTTTACATTCATCTTTATATAATTCTAAATTTGTTTTTGTATTAAATTTATTACTTTCTAATCTTTCATATAACTCTTTTTCATTTTCTTGAATTTCTTTTAAACTTTCTAATAAATGTAAATGAAATGTTTTTGTTATTTTAGAAATATTTTTATTAATTTCTTCTTCATTTACCATAATATCTTTTCCAATATATGTACTTGCTTTATTTACTTTATTTAATTTGATATCTTCTTTTTCTATTGGAGCTCTTTCGATTTGAACATAAGGATTTTCTGTTTTTAATTTACCAAATTTACTTTTATTATAATTTTGCTTTTTATAAGGAGTTATAGAGTCTATGTTTGAATTAGTTTTCTCATTTGAATATCTTACACTTGAGTTAAGACTTTTAGAATTATAACTTGAATTTGCTATTATTATTTTTTCTGCATAAGGTGATTCCTTTGATTTTATACAAATTTTTCCACAATCAATATTTCCCATTTTTTATTTATTTTGATTTTGAGTTATTTTTTTTTAAAAGTTTAATTTTTTTTTTCAAAAAAAAAAATGAATATATGTTTTATTATCATATGTTATTTTTTAAATTTCCTTTTTTTTCTAATTTTATTTTTGATATACAATATTAATTATTGTATAAAAAAATATAAAGGAGAATTAATAGGAAAATTCCCTTAAATAAAAAGAATATTTATTTTAAAAGAAATATGATAATATTAGATAATATTTTTTTAAATTATTTTTTTAATTAAAAAATCAAGTTTAATTTTAAAAGAAAAAAAAATAAGAATTATGATAAAATTGATAATTAAATTATTAAAGGTGATTTTATAAAACAATGAAGGAGAATTATATAATTATTTTAAATTAAATTTTGAATTGATATTTACCTTATTTCATCGAAAAACTAATGTTTATTGTTATAAAATATATAAAGTTTCTCTTAGATATTTTTATGAGATTTTTATATGTTTAATTATTCTATTTTACTGATTATTTTTTTTTCTTTATTTTTCTAAATATTTTTTATTTAAAAAAAACATTTATTCTCTTAGAAAAATGAAATCAATATATTACACAAAAGAAATAAAATAATGAAGAAAAATAATTGGAATGTACTCAAATTAGTACTATATAATTATTCAAATAATAAATCAATTTTATATATAATGAAGATAAGAAGAAGTTTTAAGTATTACTTTAATACTAAAAAATAATCAATTTAATGAAGATAATTTATATATAGTATGGATAACAAATTTTCTTATTTAAATGATATATGAATTCTTATCTTTTTATTACTCTTAGAATTATCACTTTTAATTGTAGAAAAAAAATAAGAATTAAAGCCATTTCAGTATTTGAATGTTTATTATCAAGTGACATAAAAGATGTAATATATAAAGCAATTAAAAAATATTGTGAAGACATAATAATTAGTTTATCCTGAATTGGAATCTGAAATGTAAAGATGTTTAAAAACTGAAATTGTTCTTCAAAAAAAAATATTCCTGTAAAAATTAAAAAAGTTAGAAAAGAATTTCTGAAAAAAATTTTAATAAAGTGCTAAGATGAAGATATTAGTTCTCTTATTACTGATTAATGATTTTTTAAATTCAAATGTTAAAGCAAGAAAAAATTTTATGAATTTAATTCTAAATTTATAAGGTAATTTCCAAATAAAGATTTTACAAGAATTATTTAGATATATTATCTATTAAACAAAAATAGATTCTGATGAATTAAATAAAAATATAAAAGAAGATAAATTAGCTTTTATGTTAAATATTATAATAATTCAATTAAGAAAAAACTTTAAATTCATCAAGTGATTTAAGTAAAATTGTTATGAAAATTTAAAAAAATTAATTACTGATCATGACAATAAAATATTTAGAAATCAAAACAATTAAATTCATTAAATAAAGATTATGATAAAGATGAAAAATTAAAAAAAGAAAATATATAAATAATGAAAAAGCATTAATTTTACAATTAAATAAAGCAAATTTAGAATTAAGAAATAAAAGATGAATTTTTACAAAAAAATAAACAAAATGTAAAACAAAATTTAATAAATCAAAACAATTCAATCAAAAGGAAATTCACAAATGAAAGATTTATATGTTTTAAATAATAATATTGAAGATATTGATTTACTTGAAAGTAATTTTATTGAAAGAGTTAATTATAATAATAATTCAAATCAAAATTTAGAAAATCAAGTTGTTCTTATAAATTATGAAGATTTTGAAAACAATTCTCAAGAAGATGAGTAAATAAAGCATTATTTAATTTTTTTATTTTTTAAAAAAGACAATAAAGAAAATTGCTTTTCAATAGTAATTAACCTTTTAAAAAACAAAAAAATTTGAAAATTCTAAAAGTATATTTGATAAATCAATAAAGAATGAAAGTGAATTATCAGAAATAATAATAATGAATAACAATATTTCAATTAATAAATATAATAATAATCTTCTTAATTTTTTCATAGAGATTCTTCTGAAAAAAGAATGAATAAAACTTTAAATAAAATTAAAAATAATTATCATAATAATTATTCAAAAGATTTAATTAATAAAATTAAAAATTATGATATTCAAATTTAAGTCAATTATATTCTTTAAAAAATGTTCAATTGTTCATTCAGTAAATTTTAAAGCAAAATAAAAAAAAAAAAATAAATTAATTAAGCAATTAAATTATAATACATGATTTAAAAAAATAAAAAAAAAAATATATATATATCTAATACAATAATTAATAGAATGGGAGAATGTAATTCATCAAACCAAAAATCATTAGGTAATTCATCAAACCAACAATCATCAATTCAAAGTGTTTCATTATCAAAAAATACAGAAAATGATATTACAAGATGTCCTGAATGTAATTTAATTTGTTCTCTTAAATTAAATTATAAAGAAGGAAATCCAATGATTGATTATGAATGTGAAAAGCAACATAAAGGAAATATTTTATTAAAAGAATATTTAAATAATTTTAATAAATTTAGTCTTTTAAAAGAAAAATGTAATGATTGTGAAAAAAATCAAGAAGAAGTAAAAGGAGATTTCTTTTATTGTTCTAAATGTGATAAATTTATATGTCATTCTTGTCAACTGAATCATCCAGATGGAGATCAACATAATATTAGAAATTTTAAACAATATGATTCTTTATGTAAAAATCATTCAATTTCTTTTGGTTTTTATTGTATTAAATGTAAAACAAATTTATGTAGTTATTGTAAGCCAGAACATAAATCTCATGATTTAAAAGATTTATCAGAATTGAATTATAGTGAAGAATCAAAAAAAAAGTTAGAAGATGAAATAAACAATATGGAAAAAAAGATTAACAATTTAGATGATATAAAAAATGATATTATAAAAGAAATTGATAAATTAAAAGAATTAAGTGAATTAGAAATGAAATTCTTTAAAACAGTATTAAATACTTATGAGTATGAAGAAAATCAAAAGAATTTAAACTATAATATTATTCAAAATTTAAAAAACATTGAAGAAATATTGAAATCAAATGAAATAGAATTAGTAGAAAAAGAAGGTAATAAATATATTTATCATCTTCGGTGTATTAAATCAAATTGTTTTAAAAATAATTTTAAAACACTTAAAACTCATACAGGTGCAGTAAATCACTTATCTCAATTAAATGATGGAAGATTAATTTCTTGTGGAAATGATGGCTTATTAAATATATATCAAAAAGATTCTTATGAAATTCAATTATCAATTAAAAAACATTCAGATTGGATTTATTCATTTACTCAATTAAATGATGGAAGAATAATAACATGTTCTAAAGATAACTCAATGAACATAATTAAATTAATAGAAGAAGATAAATATCAAATTGATCAAACATTACGACATACTGATTATGTTTATAAAGTAATTGAAATAAAAGAAAATAAATTAATTTCTGTATCATGTGATAAAACAATGAAAGTATGGAAATTAAATAAAGAAAATAAATATGAAAATAAAAAAACAATTCCTTTTCAAAATTCAGAATCATTTTGTAATATTTTAAGATTAAATGAAAATGAATTTGTTACTTCATCATGTAATGATAAATGTATAAAATTTTGGAATTCAAAAGATTATTCATATATTACAACTATTGATAATATAGAAACTCCTTGGACATTAAAAGCAATGTGTTTATTAGAAGATGACATATTATGTGTTGGAGGACAAAAAAAAGGATTTTATTTAATTCAAATATCAACTCATCAACTTATTCAAAATATTCTTGCACCAAAAACAATTTATGCTATTAATGAATGTTTAAATGGTTTATTTTTATGTTCTATTGAAGATGAAAATGGAAATAGTTGTCTTGTGAAATATCAATATGAAAATAATAATTTAAAGAAAATTATTGAAAAAGAAAAAGCACATGATAATTATATTTATTCATGTGTTGAATTAAATGATGGAATAATTGCTTCTGGAGGATATGGAGATGGATCAATTAAATTATGGAAAGATTAATCATTTAATAGAAATCAGATTTTTTTTTAAATAGATTAAATAAACATTCTTTAATAAGAATCAATTTAATAAAATCATTAAAATTATTAATTGATTTATATTATCATTTAAATATTAAAAGTTTTCTAATATTATTTAAATTAATGATATTTTATCAAATAATTTTTGAGGAAATATAATGGGAGGTTTAAATTTAGTTCCTTGGAATTTATAATCTTTAAGAATTAATGAAAAAAAAGAAAAATGTGAAATTAATAAATTAGATTTTCTTAATAAAAAACTAGAAAACAATTTTCAATTCATAATTAAAAGTGTTAAATTAGGAAATATATTCTTTAAATTTCCTAATCAAATAATAACATTATTAAAATAAAAGATATTTATATTAATATTTAAAATAATAATTTAATAAATGTAAAAGAAGAAAAAAAGAATTAGAAAATAATAATAAAGAAGAATCTTTTCTTCTTCAAATTTATTAAATTCTTTTGGCATTTTAATTTATTTAATTCTATTCATGTTATATTAGAATTTAATAATATTAAATTTAGAATATTTAAAGATGATAATTGTCTTTTCACGTTTATGTTAAAAAATTTACTTATGATAATAATAAAAATGTAATTTTTTTTATCCACTTAATAATAATATTATTAATAATATTTAAATTAAACAATTATAACAAATAAATATTTAAATTTAATATATAAATTCCTTTAATATACTGGTGAATATTTTAAAATTAAAATAATCTTTATATTATTATTTCAACCAAAATTTTTTTCAAGAGATTATTTAATGGGAAAAATTTTATATATTTTTTTTTAGTTTTTTAAATAAAGATTTCATAATAATATGTAAATTAGCATTAATTATATCATATTATTTTTGTAAATTGATTACTAGTTATAATAATAATAATTTATTATTATTTACATTCATAAGAAAATCTATTATTTAATTGTTCATTATTTATTGGTTTTATATTTTTAGATTTTTTCTTTTTTGTTTAATTGTTCTATAATCATAAATATCAGTTTGTGAAATTGAACATCATTATCTTTTCTATATAATCATCATCATGTTGAACCCTCTCTTTTCTAAATATGAATTTTTTTTTAAAGATATTAAAAAATAGTGAATTTTTATAATTATTTTGATAGTGGTTTTTTGAATTAAAAATCAATAAAATAATAAATATTTTTTGTCGATTTTCAAAGAAAAATAAAAAATATAATTTATAAAAGATAATATTAAAAATGATAAATAGTATAAATTATCAAAGATTATAAATTTATAGAGTTAATTATAAATATATGAAATTTTGAGTATGTTTAAACAATTTTCTTCATTTGTATATGAAATTAAAATGAAGAATTACTTCATTAGAATGATAGAATAATATATAAATAATTTTAGTTTAATTTTTATCTTAATAATTTTCATACAATTTTTATACTTAATTAAATAAAGTTGTCTTAAAAAAATAAAAAAAAATGTAAGATGAAAATTATATTTGGTAAGATATAGAAGTAAGATATGATGGAATAAAAAATAAATTAAAATTAAGAAAAAGAGAAGAATCTTTTGATACAATAAATTACATAGAAGATAAAGCAAATTTAAATAACACAAAATACTATTTTCATGATCAATATATGAAAGGATTAGGAGAAGGATATTTTGATTTCTCAGGATTTTTTTATTTTCTTAGAGGAAAAAATTTAATTGATGAAAAAATTGAAAAATCAGAAACTAGTTTCAATAGAAAATTCTAAGATTTTTAAATACTAATTTTCTACAAAAATATATTTTACAAAATGAATGTTTGATAGACATTCTGAAAAAATTTGTCAAAATTATAATATTAGTTTAAAATTAAGTAGGGATCATATTTTCAATGAATGCCCTCATTTTATTATTAGAGGAAAAAAATTTTAAAGAAAATTAAAGAATTATATCAATTATATGAATTAAATATATCTAAAAAAATATGGAAGAATTATTAAATGATTTATTGATTTATGTTTATAAATTATATGAAAATGAGATTGATTATATGTATGATTGTCTTAATAATATTATTAGGGAATTACATAGAAAAAAGTCTTTAAAAAAAAAAAATTAAAATTAGAGGACAAACATTTTTAAAAAAAAGAAAAAAAATAAATAGATTTTTATCAAAAAAGAAAATGATAAATAAGCCTTTTTAGACATCTTTATTTTTTTCAATTTGATGAATTATTTTGAATAATATATTTTAATTCTTAATTAAAATAATTAAATATTTTATATTTTTTTTTTTAATGTTTAAAAATTGACTATTAAGTACTATTTATTAATATGATAAGAAGTATATAATATTTAATAACATAATTTTAAATTTGAATTTTTAGTAAATTTCCATTTTCATTTTATTTAAAAAGAACAATTAATTATAAGGAACCTTGGTTTAAACACATTTTATTATTTTTTACATAGTTTTTTAGAATATAATGATTGAATATATTGAATTTAATAAAAATTTTATTCTTTATTTTTTTTTTATTAAATCGATAATAATTGAAAAGAACACGAATAAATAAACCATATTTTACAATCTAATCTTTTATTGTAATCTATTAATCAAATTATATATTCTATAAAAAGAAACACATAAAAACAAAGAATTTAAATCAAAATTTTTTCCTTTGAAAAATTATATAACACAAAATAAATAAAAACAAATAAAAAATTGAATGACAGATTTAAATATAACAAATGAAGAATTAGAAAAATTAAAAGTATTAGGAGAATATTTAATTTTTGATCAATATAAAAATGTAGCATCTTTTCCTCGTTTTGAAGAATGTTTTGGATTATTATTTGAAGAATATTCATCAGAATCTCTTCAAAAA
>JAJJLU010004533.1:0-11946 GCA_023807065.1 Isotricha intestinalis | reverse complement strand
TTAATTTCATAATAAAATCATAAATATAAAATAAATATGTATGTATTCTATATGTAAATTTAAGAAATTAAAAAATATAACTGAAAATTCTTATTTGAACTGTTCAAAATTTTATAAAAAAGAAATTTTAAATAATATAAAATATTCTTAAGTGAAACACATTAATTTTATTATTTTTAATGAAAAAATTAAAATCATTAGATATTTATTTAAAAGTTTATTTGAATTTTTTTAAAGGATTGAAAAAATAAATTTATAATTTTTCATCATTAAATAATCATCTAAAAAAAATTTATTTTATTAAATAATATTTCCATTTCTTTCATCGCAACCTATATAAAGAAACAGAAGAAAAAGTATAAATATAATAAAGGTAACTTATTTTATAAAAAAATATTAAAAATTTTTTAATTATTTAAAATACAGTTAAAATCATTTATCTTCATTAAAAATATATTTCATCAAGATGAATATTTTATTTTATTTTATTTTATTTTTCCTAAAAACATTAAAACATAAAATCCTAAAAAAATCTTTGAAAAAAATTTAAAACAATAAAAAAAATAAATCTAAAAAAAAAATAAAAAAAAAAAATGTTCAATCCAAACTATATGATGCAACCAGGAATTCAATCAGGAGGAATGATGTCAGCAAATCCAATGATGGGAGGAATGATGGTAAATCAACCAGTCTATCGTCAAATAGCAGTAGGTCATGGAATAGATATGAAAGAATTTCAATTAATAGTAAATTCAGTAACTCAAGCTTATATGAGTAGACAAATCCTTTATCTAATATTGCTGCTAATTATATTAAATCTTCTTTAGGAGGTGATTGGTTTGTTTTCGTATCTGATGTTGGTATTGAAGATTATGATTTTTCACTCACTACTGTTACTGGAGGTGATTTTATGGCTTTTTCTTTAGATAATAAAAAATTCCAAATTTGTAGATTGAAAGGAAGATAAATTTATTTTTTTATTTAGGTTTTTGAATACTCTTCTTAAAAAAAATTTATATTTTTTTTTTTTCTTCTTTTTTTTTTGTTTGTATTTATGTTTATTATTTAATTTTTTAACTCATTTTTATTCAATTTATAATTATTTTGAAAATAAAATGATGATACTTAATTTAATTGTATTTTTAAAAAAAATTTTAAAATAAAAAGAAAAAAAATAATAATAATCGTTAAATATAATGAATACCCAATTGAATTATTCAAAGCCAAATAACTGTGATTATACTTCCATGATTAGAAATATATATTTACAAAATAAAGAAAATGCAATTCAAAACAAAAAAAGAAATTCCTCAACAGATCCAATAATTCAAAGAAACATAAAAGTAGCTAAAAGACCAAAAGTAGATAATTCAAAAATAAATTATTTCAAAAACACTCAAGAAAAAAAAGAAAGAAATCACATTGTATCAATTCCCCATGGAGATCATTTAATTCATGATATTCAATTAATTAATGATACTCAAAGTAAATTACCTAAAAGAACACTTTTAGAAAAAGTAATAATTAATCATGATAAAGATTTACATCCTAAAAAAAGACAAATAATAAATAAATACCATGGATTATCAAATGTTGGTAATTTATTTCATAATTATGAAATTTATAGTAAAAATAATACTAATTATGATTGGAAAAAAACTAGAAGAAATTTACATAATCCGAAAGAGAGAGAAGATTTATTAGATGAGCACCCTAAATTTATTAATATACATAGTTCTCAAAAAAATTTATTAGATTTAGACAAAGAAAAAAAAAGATTATTTCCAGATGCAAAAATTGAAACAAAAGAAAGAAAATTAAATCATTCAACTGAAAATATTCATCAATTAAGGAATTATCAAACTGAATATTTAAAGGCTTTTTCAAATAGAAAATATAAAGATGGAAAATTTAATTTAAAAGTCTATCAACCTAAAGACAATGAATTTAAAGCTAATAAAGATAATATTATAGGGTTATTTAATTCAGAAATTTATGCTCAAGTTCCTGAACAAAATCTTACTAGGAAAGTTACTAATGATAATTTTAGTAAGTTTTCAAATTATGCTCATCAGTCATTAAGAGAGCATTATAATTTATTAAATAATAATTAAATATTTATACAATATTTTTTAATTATCAAACTTAAAAAAGTAAATTATTCATATTATTCTTTATAATAATGTGAAAATTGTATTTTAAATTTTTTTATAATCATCAAATAATTTATTTTCTTTATTCAAAAAATATTCATTTTTAAATAATATTCTGATAATTTAAGTTTCAAATAAAGGTTTTCTTAATGTAATTTTAATATTTATAAAAGAAAAAAGAAATTTTAATTTATTATAATATCAATATAAAATATAATATTTTATGAATTAATCAAATTTAAGTTAAATATTTTCATCTAAAAATAGATGATATCAAAGTGTCAAGAATATAAGCTAATTTAATAATGTCTGAAATAGTTCATCTAAGTGAAACTCTAAATACACATATAATGAATAGAATATAATAAATTATTCAATTTTATGTGATAATTAATTAAAAGAGTTGTCAAAAAAATTAAAGAATTTATACTTTAAAAAAATTGGATGACTGTGTCTTATTATTTTAAGTCTAGTTATTTCAAAAGAGTTTTGAAACAAATAACAAAAGAGAAATTTAAAAATACAGAAAGATTGTTTAATAAAACAAATAAAACTTAACTTAACATTATACAAATTATTTATGAAATTATAATATTTTGAAATTAGAATAATGAGAATCATTTAACTAAGAACAAAAATTTTGAATTAATTCAATTGACTCTTGTTTACTAAATCCAAAATCATATTTTGTGATAAATTTATTAATAAAATTATTACTATAACAAGGCAAATTTTCTGGATTTTCATTTTTAATATTAATTTCATTATTAACATATTCTCTAAATAAAGTAATAAATTCAATTAATTTTATAAAAGAAGAAGGATTAGTCTCTAAAGCCATTTTATTTAAATATTCCATAAAAATATTATCACAATTTTCATTTTCATCTTTTAAATAGATTTAACCTTATGAACATTTAATAAATAATTTTCTAAAAATGGATAATTTTCTATTTTATAATTTCCATTTTGATTTATTAATTTAAATCTTCAATAATATAGAAATATTATTTTTTAAATTAATAATTATCTGAATTCTTTCACCTTTTACTTCTACAAAATTTGGAATATATTTGTAGATTTTTCAAGCATTAAAATATAATTATAATGAATATTAATTTGATTTTTGAATATATATTTTCATTAAAAATGATTTATTTCAATGATTTGTTTTTAATTATTCATTTCGTTTAATTTTTTTCTAATTTTAATGAAAAATAAAATTAACGGAAGTGAACAAAAATACAAATCTGTTAGGTTTAAAGACCTTGAAAATGTTTTTCTTCAATATGAAAAAGATGAATCTACAAATCCTAATTATTCTGAAAATGAGCAAATAAATCCAAATACAATAGTTAAAATACCGATAATAAATTATAATTCTACGTCAAATAGAAATTTAAAAGAAAAACTAAAAAAATCACTTACTAAATAAGTAATAAATAAGCAAAAAATATATATAATAATATTTTAAAATATATATTTTGGAAATTTAAGTGAAAAATTAAAGTAATATGAAAACATTTACTATTAATTATAGTTTATTCAGATTTAATTGCAGTAAAATTATTTTTTTTTAATTATTTTTACTCATTAACTAAATTTCTAATATCATCTACAGCTCTATTAAAATTTTCTTCTAATATCTATTTTTCATTTCTATATTTAATCTAAGGTTTTTTTTCTTTAATATTACCAATATTATATCCGTATTTAAATATGAAAATGTAGTATTTATTGTTTTATATAATATTCAATTTTTATCAGTTATTTTAATTAAAGAATTTTTTATTTTTCTTTTTATTTATGATTTATTTCAAATAATAAACTTGATATGCATTTTATATAAAATCTATCATTTTTGAGAATTTTAATTTTTTTATGATTCAAATTATAAAGAAAATATTGAAGATTTATTTGGTCAGCAATCCCAAATTAATGAATATGAGAATTTAGCTCCATATATTTAATTTCATATTTATAAAATAAATTTCTAAAATCTTTAATTTTACTAAGAATATTTTAATGAATTTCTTTATAAAAATTAATTCTTAGATAAGATTTAACTTTCAATTGGGTCAAAAATATATTTCTTTAGGCATTTAACCAATAAATATCACACCATCACCACTTTTATCATAATCATTTTCATTATCTTCTAAATCATCATCATTACCTAATTCATCCATTGAAACTTTGTCTCTTATATATTTAAGTTATTGATTTAAAGAGAATATTAAAGAATACTTTTTTATTTAATTTTTTCGTTTAAATTTTTATCCCTATAAATTCCAATATTTCCGTTTATTATATTTTCATAATATTTAATTTTTTTTTCTTAAATTTTTTATTATCTAAATCTAATTATTTTTTTTCTCATTTAATATATTCTTTTCTTTAATTTTTTTATAATAAAGTATTTAACAATTTATCTTTATAAATACTAAATTTGCTTTAAACTCATTTATTTCTAATTTAAAACTTTTTTTCTTAATTTACTTCTCTTAAACCTTTTTCATTATATTTTTATTTCAATTTTTAAACAATTTATTCTTTATTTTTTAATTAAAAAAAATAAATTCAGTAAATTATTTTTCCTTGTTTCAAAATATAAATATGAAATATTTTAATCCAAAAAATGGAGAGAAATCAGAAAAAAAAACAAAATTCCTTCTCAAAAATAATTTCAAGAATTTATGTTAGTATGAAGGAAAATGCAATAAATTCAAATTTGTTATTTTTTATATCATGTATTTTAGAGTTAACAGGTTTTATAATAGTAATAGACATTATTTTCAATTATAAAAGAGATTTTAGAAATATTTATTATTTTATATATTATATTTCTCCGATATTTTATTTTGAAATTTTAAATTGTAAATTTTCAAATAAAAATAATCCTGAAGAAGTAAATCCTTCAAGATATAAATATGATCAAATTTATAATTTAGCAAAAGAATTTGATATTATACCTATTGAACAAAAAGATTTTTATAATTATAATATTGTTTGTATGGTTATTATTTTATTTATTATCACTATATTTTCAATTCATTTAATAAGAATAGAGAATTTTATTATTAGAATTCTTAAGAAAATGAGTTTTTATATAATTTATCTTATTTATATTACCTTTTGTCCTATTTTAATATTAATATTTAATAGAACTATATTTTTACAATTTTCTGATAATTATTATGAAATGGATAATGAATTTATTCTAAATGTTATTATTTGTATTATTTTTAATATATCTTTATATTATTTTTATTCTGTTTTTATTTTTTGTTTTAATCAAAATGAAAGATATTATTTTTTACAATCTAAATTATTTTTATTTGAATTTTCCTTATCCGAATTTGGTTGTTTTTTAATAGTAATAAGATTAAATATTCAATTTTCAATTTTATTTCAATTATTATGGTCTTTGATACTTATTTATAATTTTAAAATTAGAGCTGAATGTTATAGAAATGAACTTCATAAATCAATAGAAACAAAAATTTTATTTCTTTTAAGAATTTTAATTTTTGGTATTTTTATTGTAAGATTTATTTCTGTATGTTTAATTAAATATTTAATAGATAATGTAAAATTATTTAAAATTTTAGAAGGAATTTTAATAGTTTTAACGGTAATAATATTATTTTTTTATTTAAATAGAAATAATAGATGTGTGACTCTCTCAAAATTGAAATATGATTTACAAAATGAGAGTTGTGAATTTTTTGTAGGTGCTAACCAATTATTTAGTCCATTATCCAAATTTTTTACAATGAAATCAAATATAAATAGAGCGTTAGAAAAATCAAAAGAATTTTTTTTTATAAATTATCAAGAAGATTTAAGAAATTATTTTTGTATAAGTGATGAAGATTATAAAGTTTTATCAGGAGGAAATGATTCATTAATTTCTTCTTTTGTTAATTTTGAATCAAATCATAATAAAAGAAGAACAACTTCAACAGCTATAAATAATGAAGAAAAAGATTATAATATTATTTTAATTATTCTTTCAGAATTATTTACCTCTTTATATAAAATAGCAAAAAAGAAAAATGATAATTATGGAATAAACTGCTTAGAAATTTTAATATATAATAAAGTATTATTATATTGGATTTCAGATGATAAACTTTTTAGACCTGTTTATTATTTAAAAAAATTTGTTTATTCTGAAAAATTTGATAAATCTAATACATTAATACATTCAATTTTTAAATATTTATCATATCATTTTAAAAGAATTGAAAAAAAAATTGATGAAAACTCATTAGAATATTTAGTTTATTTTAATAAATTGAATATTGAATATTTAAAAATTTTAAAATCATTTAAAAAAATATTAAAAAGTTTTTCAAAATCAAGAAAAGAAATAATTAGAGTAATAGATAGTCAAAGTTCTGAGATAGGAAATTCTTTAAATAAAATAATATCATTTATGGATAAAAAAAATGATTCAATAAAAATAAGAGAACAACCTGAAAATGAAAAATATAAATTAATTGAAGATATATTATTTAATGTTAATTTTGATAAATCATTAGATTTTTTTGATTTAAATTCTTTAGATACTATTGTTGATAAAAATAATTATTTTTTAATTTTATTTGAAAAAGGAAAATTTATAGTAAAAAAAGCACCATTAACTTATTTTGAACTAACAGGAAATAAAACTTCAAAATTAATAGATAATCCTTCAATAAATATTTTTCCTTATTTAATGAGGAAATCAGAAAGTAAAAATATTAAATCAACATTATTAAGTAAAAAAACAATAAAACAAGAAACTGTTTTAGAAACATCAGAGCATTATTTAGTATCAGTGAAATTAAATTATAATATATTACCTTCATATAATGGAAAAGTATGTATTGTTTGTTTAATTGAAACTTTTGATTTTCCTGATGATTGTAATTATGTTTTAATGCAATTAAATGGAATTTGTCTTGAATATGGAATTTTTTTTAAAAATTATTTAGGCTTCACAAATCAATTAAAAAGATTAAATATTTTAACAATTTTTGGTATTAAAGATTTTAATCCTAGAAAAGCTAATAATCAATTATTTTCTATTAATATGAATGAATTTTTATTAAATGTAAAAACACATTTAATTAAAGAAGGAGGGTTTCAAACTAGGGAAATAAATTCTTGTTTAAAAAAAATAAAAGAAAATCTGAAAAATTCAAAAATAATAAAAGTAGAATTTATTCTTAAAAGGATTTTTAAATTAAAAAATGAAGAAATTTTCCTTATGCAAATTATATTTTCAGATCTTAAATTATCAATAATCCAGCAAAAAAATAATGAAAATGAATCAATAGAATCTGGAGATATTCAAACTCCAGTTAAAGGAACATCAATGACAGCTTCTCATCCTGGTACCTCATTATTATCATATAAAACTTTAAGAGAAAGTTCTTGGAATGTTACAAATAAAAAAAAAGGAAATTCAACAATGGTAAAAACTAAAATCGATAGAATAAGTTTTATTTATAATTTATTTCTTATTATTTTAGCTATTATGATTTGTTTTCTTATTCAAATTTTTTCAAATAAATTTTATGATGAATATATTAAAATGTTAGTAATTAGAGAGTTAAATATATGTTATTTTATAAATTTATTTTTTGTATCAAATATGATAAAACTCCCTTATTCAGAATCGATATATGATTCTTTAAATGAAAAATATGCTATTTCTATTGAAAATTATAATATTTCTTTATCTGATTATTATAAAAGTTTATTAGAGAGTTATTCTGTATCATTGAGTATAAAAAATAAATATTTTAAAAATAACTATACAAACATAAAAAAACAGTCTAATATTTATAAACAGATTTTTCAAACAAATTTCACTATTTTATTACATGATGGAAATACACAACAAGTTAGTTATGATGAAGCATTTGATTTACCAAAAAATTATTTTTATATTTTAAGCCAAATTGAAGGTTTTTACTTAGATATGCCTTTTGTAAATTATAATGATATTCCTTATTCTATTATATATTTAAATGAAAATCAACAATATTTATTATGTTCTGTTTATAATTTTTTTTCCTTTATTCTTTCACTAAATCAAATATTAGTCATGAGTAAACAAAGATTTAAAAAAGAATTAGATATTTATAATATATTAATATATATTATTTTTTTAGGCTTTCTAATTTTTAATTTCTTTTCAATTATTTTACTATATCTTTCTATAGAAATGACAAATAAAAAAATATATAATATTACTGAACAAATTATTAAACTAACAAAAAAAGGTAAAAATTATTTAGAAGAAAAATTGAAATACACAAAATTAATAATATTAAATGAAATTAAATGTTCATCTGCTTTAGAAAAAATAAAAGAAATATCTCCAAATAATAAAATAAAAGTCTCATCAGCACAAAATCAAATAATGATGAATTCATCAGGACAAAATACAGAAATAAATTCTAAAGTTGATGATGGAGATGATGAAGATATGTTTTTAGTAAAATATAATTATAGTAATAAACAAAAAAAATATTATTTTAAAGCATATTGTGAAACAATTAAAATATTATTTATATTGGGAATGGTATATATTATTTTTTTATCAATTGGATTTCCAATTATTATAAATTTCTTTAATAGAATAAATTTTAAAAGAAAAGAAACAGAAACCATTCAAGACTTACAAGAAATAATTTTAGGATATTATTTACAAATTAGATTAGGGATTTTTGTAAATGATACTTCTTTAGAAAAAAATATAGATGTATTTGGTTATGCAACAAATGCTTTATTTACTAATTTCACAGAAATAAAGAAATTATTAACAAAAGAAAATCTAAAAAGTATAAATGAATATATGGAAATGGTAAATTCAAATGGATATGAAGGTTGTGAAAATATTATTGAAAATGATAAATTTTATTATTCTTTAGTTGCTATTTGTTCTATTGAACCTTTATTGCAAACTAAAGTAGAAACAATGATAAGTGGTTTTGTTAATCAATTAAGAAGTGAATTTTTAAGTTTTAATATAAGTGATAGAAGTCAATATACAACTATAGTAACTTTTCATAGTCAAACTTTCCAATTTAATAATTTATTATTTATAATTTATTTTAAGAATTATTTTCAAGATTTGGCTTATAATTATATTTTACTTGAATTACAAAATAATATTAATGGATTGTTGCATTTTTTAATTATTATTTTTATTATTATGGTAATTACTGAAATTATATATTATATTGGAAGTAATATTTTTGTTCTTAGGAAAATTGCTTCTACTTTAAATGATTATAAAGTTTTAGAAAAATTTTTTATATATGAAGACACTACGAAAAAATAATTATTAAAAAATAATTATATTTTTAGGATTATTATATATCACAAAAATAATAATATGTTTTTTAAATTATTAAATATATTTCTTTTTTTAATTGAAATGTCAATAGATTTCCTTAGAAAAGAATCTAGTTTTCCAAATAAAAATATATTAATTAAAAAATATTGTTTAGATAATATAGATTCAATAAGTAGAGAAACTGCAATTAAATCAGTTTTTAAACCATTTTTATCTGAAGAAGATATAGAAAAAAATAAAAATAACGAAAATTATTTAAAACTTAAAAAACATCAAAATGAATTTTCATATAAATTAAAAAATAAACAAAAAGAAATTAAGAGATTATATAAAATTAATAATACGATATTTAGTCAAATTATCAATCAAAAACCATCTGATGCTTTAATAGAATTTAAAAAAGAAATAAAACAAATTTTTTTTGGAAGAAATAGTTTACTCTCTAAAAAATTTGGTTTTTTTAATAAAAAAAGAAGAAGTATAAGTGAAAATAAATTAAATGAAAAAATATTTACTGGTAACCTTGACTTTTTAGATTTAGAAGACAATATAAATATAAAAAAAATAAATACTATTAAAAAAAATTATTTATTACATAGTTCAAATTTTGAAGTTGGAAAAAAACCAAGTTTAACAAGTTCACAAAGATTATTAATTCCTAAAATAAATAAATTTCAAAGTTTAATAAATTTAGGGAATCCAAATTCAAATACTCAAAAATATTCAAATGAAGAAAATAATAAACAAAATGTGTTTAATGAAAAAGAAAATTCTTCAACTATTAATCCTTCAAAAACTTATTCTTCTTTTTTTAATCGTTATATGAATACAATATCAAAAAATACAAATAAACAATTTTCAAGTATTAAAAAAATAAAAAGTTTTAATTCTAAAGAAGAACTTAGTAGAAATAATAATTTGAATATTAAAAGTAAAACTTCAAATTTTAGTGAATATAATAATAATTATTATTCTGATTTTTGTTATTCAAGTTCAAATGATTCTTCACAATTTAGAAGAGGAATGAAAAAAAAGAAAAAGGAAATTGTTAGTCAAATTAAGGAAGTTTCAAAACCAATATCAAAAATTGAAAATGAATTATTTAAAATAATTGATAGATCAAATAGAATAAAAAATAAAGAATTAAGAGATAAAAAGGAAGAAAAAGTAAGAAAAGATATTGAAATAATAACAGGATTTAAAGTTAAATTTAGGAAAAAACCAAAAACAAGACAATTTTTATTTGAATCTTTAAAAGGAGAAAGAAGTAGAAAAAAAATAAAAGATATAACAAAAGTATCAGATAAATTAACTAAAATGACTGATGAAGATGCTTTAAAATATGCAGAAAGTAGTACTTCAAATTATAAAGCAATTAATAAATTTTTATTACCTAAAACTAAAGAATATGCTAAATATAATTATAATATGATTATTAGAGATAATTGTTTTTTTAACCATGAAAAAATTGAAAAAATGATGATGGCTTTACAACAATTAAAAAATAAATTTGATTTAGAGTAAAAAATTTAATAAAGACAAACAAAAATAAATATAAAAAAGAATATATATTTTTTAAATATAAAATTATATTATTATGTTGTAAATATAATTTAAACATATAATATTAAATAAATATATCCAAATTTATATATTCACTTTAATTATCATATAAAGAATCCTAATAAAATTAAAAACAAAAGGACAACAATACAAATAAATCTTTTAATTGTTTATTTTGAATAACTATTTTTTGAGTCTTTTTATTAGTATGTTTAGTTATTTTAATTTTATTATATGTTTTACTAATATTTTCATTAGCTAAATGAACTTCATTTCTTAACTGTTTAATAGCTTTTCAATCTTTAAAATTATCTTTTACTGATAATTAAATAAAATTGATAATTATAAGTGTATTTCATTAGTAAATGTTCTTCTTGATTGAAAAGATTTAAATCTAAATAAGAAGATAAAATACTATTAACAAATATATTATTTACATTTTTTTCATAATTTAATAAAATTATTATCTCTAGACTTTTTAAATACTTAATAACATATATTTAAAAATGAAAAAATATATAAATTCAAACATAAGTAAAAAAAAACAAATGATTAACAAAGAACTAAATGTTCATTAAGAAAGGGTTTAAATCATAAAAAATATTTTAAAAAAGGAAAAAAAAATATGTTCATACATAAGAAATACACCAACAATATATTTAAAATTAAAACATAATTATATTATAATTTATTTAAAGTTCGATGAAATGCAATATGCATTATATTTCTTTAAAGAAAAAGTGATGAATAAGATAAATTGAAAATTTTATATAATATAGTTCAACAAGTTCTTATAAAATTGCAAGATTATAATTAATGATTCGGAACTAAATTAATATCGTAAATTTTTATAAATGAAAAGATGTATAAAAT
>JAJJLU010004532.1:0-11954 GCA_023807065.1 Isotricha intestinalis | reverse complement strand
CCCAATCCCCAATACAAATTATTATATTACAAGAAATATTTTTTTCTTTAAAAAAATTAAAAAAATACAATATTAAATGAATTCTATAAAAAGAAATTCTTTGATTATATTCTTATTAAAAAATTTGTTTTTTTTTTTAATTATAAAATAAAAAAGTTTATAAATCTTTATTGATTTTCAAATAATATATAATGATTATTCTTTTAATATATCAATAAATAAATTATGAATATAATAAATAAAAAATTATAAAAGATTTTTTGGACAATAAAAAAAAAAATCAAATTTAAAAACGTCAACAAATATATAACAATTAAAAATAAGATAATTAATATAAAGATTTATTAAATATTTATTTTAATTTCACTATTCAAATAAATAATTATCAAATAAATATTAAAAATATATGAAAAATAATTTTCTTTTTCCTCTTTGTTCAAGATGTCAAATAAATCAATCTGAATATAAATGTGAAAACTGCCCTATTTTATTTAATACTTTATGTTCACAATGCGATACAATTGTTCATAGTATTATTCCTGAAAAACTAATGCATAAAAGAATTAGAACTGGAACAAATAAAAAAAGTTTAGAAAATTTAAATAATGAAAATGTAATCATAAATGATTTTCCAAATTATGAAAGCTTAAAGAATAATAATAATTCAAATGGTAATTATTTAAATAAAAGAATAAATTTAATGGAAAATAATAATGATATTTATATTAATGAAATAAATAAATTATTTAATGATAATAAAGTTTTAAAGCAAGAAAATGAAAAGTTAAAAAATCAAATGAAAAATGATGAAAAAGATTATGATAATAAAATTGAATTATTAAATAATAAATTATATGAATATGAAAATCAAATAAATAAATTACAAAATGAATTAAATTCAAAAAATGATTTTTTAAAAGACATTAATAAAGAAAAATTTTTAAATAAAAATTTAGAAGAAAGAAAAGAAGTATATGAATATAAATTCAAAGATTTAGAAAGACAAAAAAAATATTTATTAAACCAAATTGAAGAACGAAAAAAAAATTCTGATGAAAAAAATGATGTTAATGATGATAGTAAGGAAAAAGAAAATAATATTTTAAAAGAAAAAATAAAAATTTTAGAAATAAATAAAGACCAATTAAATAAAAAATTAAATGATTTAGAGAAAGAAAATAAAGATTTAATAAGAAGATTATCAAATAAATTAAATTCTCAAATTTTAATTCCAACAAAAGATGTTGAATGTTATCAAAAAACTTATGAAATCAATAATAATAATAAATTTTGATAAAACAATTTTTATAAACTTATTTAATCATATTTATAGTATAAGTTTTTAAAATAAATTATTTACAAATAAAAAACCTAAATAATATTTAAAGTGTTAAAAATTATTTTTTTAAAATTCCATTCTTTGAACTTTTCTTTCATTTCTTTTGTAAATAATTCTTCTTATTGGTTTTTCTTTCAACAAATCCTTAAAAGAAAGAAAAAAAAATTCTAAAAATAAAACAAAAATAGCACAAAAAAGGATATTCAATTGAAAAATTTTAATAATATAATTATTATCCTTAAAAAATAAAGAAAAAAAACCAATGAAACAACCAAAAATTTCTCCTAAATAAACCATTATATGAATTAAAGTAATTCCATTAATTTTTAAAAAATTAAATTTTAAAGGAATAATTTTAGAAAAAAAATAAAAAAGTTCATCTTCAGATATTAAAGAAATATTAATTGAAATAATAAAAAAAAAACAATAAAAAGGAAAAGCATTTTTTCCAAAAAAATAAATTAATAGAATAATAATATCACAAATTAAAAAAGTTAAACCTAAAAATAAAATATATTGTATTTTTTGAATCTTTACACTAATATAAAATAAATTAAGTATAAAGCAAAAAATAAAAATAAAATATGTAAAAAAAAATAAAAGAGAATTTACCATAATATGATTAAAAGGAACAAATAAATTGGTAAAAAAAGGAGTTAAAGAGATAAAAAGATAAATTTTAAATCTATTCACAAAAATAAAAAATAAAATTGCAAAAAAAGTTTTTTTTAAATGATGTTTAATTTCAATTTCAAAAAAAATAATATCTTCAATATAATTAGATAATAAATTAGTATCATTGAATTTAATTTCATTATTAATTATATTTAATTGTTCATTTAATTCATTTATTTTTTCACTTTCATAGTTAGTCATATAATCATCAATAGAAATAATTTCTCCTTTTGAAAAAGCATTTAAAGGATTTTTTCCTTCTTTATATAAATTAAATTTTTTATTGACTGGCTCAGAATAAAAAAAGATAATAAGAATAAAATTTAAAAAAGTAAAAAAAAATAAAATAAAAGTTGGTAATTTTATAAAATATTGGTTTTTAATAAAAGAAGAAAAAATAAAAGATAAAAAAAATCCAAAAATCAAACCTAAAATAGATAATACTTTAAAGTAAATTAAATATATTTGTATTTTTTTTTTGGGGATAAAATATAATAAATATTTTCTATTTATTGATGAATTCATTCCACAACCAAAAAGAAATCTTGATAAACATAATAAATAAATATTATTATTATAAAATATTATTATTAAATTTCCAATTAATGAGAATAAACAAGAAATTAACATTGTAAATTTATAAGTTTTATAAATTAAAAATTTAAAAAATATCATTGATAATAAATTTCCTATTGGGGTCATTGCTAAGATTAATATATAATTATTTATTTTTTTTTCTTTCATTAAATCTATTATATTTGGAATTATATATGAATAACATGAATTCATTAAAAAATTTTGATTTAATGTAATAAAAATATTTCTTTCATTTGATTCACTTATCATTATATTTATTTTATTAACTATTGTTTTTAAAGTTTCTTTATTAAAATGTAATGTTTTTTTCATTAGTGTTGATTCTTGTTTATATTCATATATCTCAAAAATTCTATTCCAAATTTTAAAATAATTTTGTGTATTTTGATATAAAAATTCATTTTGATCTAAAATCAAATTAAAATTTTTTTTCTTTTCGTTAAAATTAAATTTTTTTTTAGTAAAGTCATCATTAATAATTAGATAATCATTAATTAACGAATTATTAAAATTAGAATTAATATCTTTTAACTTTTTATTTCCTTCAATAATATAATTGTAATATTTTTCTAAATCTTCTTTTAAATTTTCAATAACTGCATTTACTTCATCTATCATTTTATATTGAAAGATATATAATAAATCACTGTTTTTTAAACTAAATTTTTCAATTATATATTCATTTTTTAAATTACTATTTAAAGTTGATAATTTATGGTCAAATTTTTTTAATATTTTAAATATTGCTTTTATATTTAAATTTACATATGAAGCAAAATATAAACTTGAATATTCAATTGATATTATTTCATTATATTCTTTTATTATTCCTTCTAAATCTAAATTTGAATATGAATTTCTATAATATAATCTACTATTTATTTTAAGATATAATTTTCTTTCTTGATTTATAAAAAAAAGATAAAATTTTTTTAATTCTTTATCTAATTCATTCTTAAATGAAGTTATTACTTCATCTTTTATATCTTCTAGAGAATTTAAGTTTTTTTTTTCTTTTATAAAATGTTTTAAAGACTTATAATTTATATATTCTTTTTCAAATTCTTTAATTTGAAGTTGTTTAAATTTTTTTCCAAATTTTGGCATTTATAACTTTGATTAATAATTATTATATTTTTTTTTTAAACAATATTAATTTTTCATCAAGATAATATTTTCACCTAACAAAGTAACTTTTATTATTTTTAAAAAATCATTAATGTTTCTTTCTATCTTTTTCTATTTATGAATTTTAAAATATTAATATCTTATTATTTAAAATATTTATAAAAAGACAATATTTAAAACAATATATTTTACAGTGTTTTAAAAAAATTATTTTAATATCAAAAGATATATCAATTTTAAAAAGATATTTTAACTTTAAATAAAAAATATTTAATCTTATTTAAATAAAAATTAAAAAATATGAAATTTATGTTTTTTCCCCAAAAAATATAAAAAAATGATTTATAAAAGGAAAAAAATTTACTCAAAGCCAAAATTAAAAGATGATTCAAAATTATTTTATAAATATCAAAATGGTAAAACTTTTGAAGAAAAATATGAAATAAATGAAAAGAATGATTTAAGCTCAGAAAATAATTCAATAATACTAAAACAACCTTTAATAAAAACATATTTAATAAAATTAAAAAGAGGTTTAAGTGGAAAAAAAATTCCCAATAATATTTTTTATAATGAATTAAGTAGAAATAATTCAATAATAAATGAAATAAATATTAATATTCCTTCTAATGAAAAAAAAAATTTAAATAATGAAATAAATGGAAATACTTTTTTTTTTGGAAATAAAAACAATTTATCATTCAATCAAAGTATTCAATTAAAAAAAGATACTTTAATCAACAATAATAAAAATAAAAATTATTCTTTAGAAAGTGAAAAAAAAGATAAACCGGCAAAGAATAATATTTTTTTTAGTCAGGATTTATCTTTAAATAATTATAACAAAAGAGAAAACGGAAAAAGTAAATCCAAAATTAAATTTAGTTTAAGAAAAAAATTATTAGAAGATAAAAAGAAAAAAAAAAGGAATCTTTCAACAATTTCAATTCCGAGAAGAAAAAATTTAAAAAATAATTCTTTTAATTTTTCTTCAAAAAATAATTTAATTAAAAATAAACATAATAAAAGTAAAGAATATTTAGACATTAATATATCAAATTATGACATTGATACTAATAATTTTTCAAAAAAAATTAAAATATTATTGAATAAAAAATAAATGTCAAAAAAAAATTGAAAGCTCAAAAACTAAGATTAAATAATAATTCAAAAACAAATATATTGAAATAAATTATTTAGAAAACCCACAAAAATATAAATATTGAATTTTTTAATTATAAATATTAATTGATTTTTTATTATTTATATATTCTTATGAGATTGAAAAAAATAAATAAGAATATTTATTAAAAATAATCAATAATAAATGGTCAAAATTTATACATTCATTAAATTAATTAATATAGATATAATAATTATTGATTATTTTTATATGATTTTCAAGTAATTTATTTTATTCATTATTCATTCATTAAAAATTATTTATACTTCTTATATTTAAATAACATAAAAAAAATTAATTCAAAAAATAATTTTAGAATTCATAAAAGCAATAAGAAATAAAAAAGTGATGTAATGAAAACACAAACAAACCAAAATATAATTTAAGGTTCAAACAAAAACAATATTATAAATTTATTGATTCAAAATTCAAAAAAAAACTATTCAAACAACTTAGAAGTTTCACACAAAAAAAAAAGTAGAAATTAATATATAATTTATATACTCATAAAGTTAGCAAAAAAATTTTTTATAAACAATTAATGGACAGTTATTATTATTTTTATAAAAAAAGTGACCCAATACTTTTAAATGATGATAATATTTCAATTCAATCAACAGGAGATACTTTTAATTATAATATTCCTGAATTAGATTATCAATTTCAAGAAGAAAATTTAAATGAAATTGATAAAATAAATTTTGAAATAAAAGAAGATTTAGAAAATTATGTTAATGAAAATATAATTGAAGATAGAAAAGACTATATTTTAAAGTCTTTTAAAGTTAAATCTTCTCAATATTTAAATAAATTATTAAATTCAAATAAAGAAAAAATCAAATTTTATAAATTAAATTTTAAGTTTTTTACTCAAAATATAAATTATAATGATAATAATAATTGGTTTAATGAAAAAATTTATTTTCTTATTTTATTACAAAATAAAAAAAATGAAAGAGCTATTAAAAAAATTGAAGAAATTAAAAAAAAAAATCCTTATTCAGATAATATAAAAGAAATAAATTCAATATTAAATTTAACTTATTTGAATTTTCTTATTAAATATTACAAAGAACAATTTGAAAAAGATTTTTTAAATAGGAAAAAATATTATGAAATATTAAAAAATTTTGGGTTTATTAAAATTATGAAAACAAAAGGAAATAAAAAAAATAGAAATAATTTAATTAATTAATTTATTTTTAAAAATAAAATTAAAGCTTTAATTTTTTTTCAAATAAAAAATAAAAAAAATTAAACAATTTTAATTAAATCATCATGTAATATTATAAATTTCTTTTTTTAAAAAATAAAATTGTTTAATTAAAAAAATAATAATAAATTTAAAGATTTTTAATAAAATTAACTATGATAATGAATTAATTCCAACAATGAAAACTTTACAGTTATAATCTTTAATAAAAAACTTTGGAAGTGATTATATTAAATTATGTAAAATTTTTTTTTTAGATTTTTTTGATGATTTTATTATTAAAAGTGAATATATATATAATAGTAAAAACAAGGAAAAATTATTATTTTTATTTAATTTTCATCTTTTAATAATAAAAAATCCAACAAAGAATTTTCTTTTTTATCTGGGAAATATTTTTTTTTCTTTCTTAATTTAATCTTTTTCATATTTTTTTTAACATTTGAAAAATGAATATTTAAAATAAAAATAATGAAAATAAAAATTCCTTTAAATCCTTCTGAAAATAAATTTAAATATTCCAATAAAAAATTAATTTGAAGATAAGAATAAATCCTAAAAAAAGTATTTAAAATTCCTATTGGAGAAATAATTAAATAAATAAAAGGAATTTTGATTAAAAGTTTATTATTTTTATTATGTTCATTATTTTTTTTCTTTGTATTTTTTTCAATATTTAAAATATATTTACTGCATTTTTTATAACAAAATAAATTTAAAAAATATTCAAAAATTTCAAAGAATAAAATATAACTTTGATTTTTCATAATATAAAATTTCATTAATTCACTCTTCAGAAAAATATTACAATAATAAATATCATTTCCAATTAAATCAAAGAAATATAAATATAAACAATAAATAAAAGGAATTAATAAAGAACATAATAAAAAAATAATAGTAAATTTTACTTTATTTTGAAGATAATATTTTGAATTTAAAGTATTAATTAAACAAGTATAACTAATAATAAAATACCAAATAATAGAACCTTGTTTAGTAAAATTTGTTAATAAACCTTGAGTTAAACAAACATTTGAAATTATTTCATCATCATTAAATGGAAGAAGAATTGAAATATAATAAATTAAATCATTTAATGATAAAAATAATAAATTTAAATGTTGAGGAGACCTTTTTATTTTATAAGATAATATCATTATTATTACTCCTAGTGTACATATTATTGAAGGAATAAATATCAATTTTTTTAATATTGAAAAAGATGTTTCACTCATTTTTTATATATTTTTAAAATTATATTTTTTTTATTAGTTTTAAATAATAATAAATAATTTAAAATAATAGAAGAGAAAAAAAATCTCTCTTTTTTTTAAGTAAAAATTTTTAAAACATTTAAATCATTATTTACAAAATTATTTCTTACAATGATATTGTGAGTAAATTCCATAATTTTTTTGGCATAAATTAAATTAGCTATATTTTCTAATTTTTTACTATGACAATCTTTATAATATCCGCCATTAATTAAATCTTCATAATCAATAAAACAACAATTTAAAATAGTTTGTGCCCCCATAAAATTACTTTTAAAAAATAAAATTTTAATAGGAAATAATATTATATTTATAAACCAAAAATACCATGAATTTTTTATTATATTTTGATAAAAATCATTATTAATAAATCCAGGATGAATACTTATTATTTTTATTTCTAAACCATTTTTAATAATATAATCTTTTAAATATATAGTATTATAAATATTACATAATTGAGAAATATTATATATTTCACACCAATTATAATTTTCCTTTGTCTTTTCAAAATTTAAATTATTTGTAGCGATAAAATTAAATAAATTATTTTTAGAAATTAATTTATAATTTGAAGAAGTAAGGTTTATAATAATTCCTTTCGGATTAAAGCAATCAATTAATAAAGAAGTTAAAATTAAATGACCAATGAAATTATTTAATAAAGTTTCTTCTATTCCATTAATTAAATTAAAATCATAAAAAACACTTCCTGCATTATTAATTAATATATCAACAAATCCAATATTTTCTTTAAATTCTTTAACAAATTTAATAATAGAATTATAATTTCTTAAATCAACTTCATGAAAAAAACATCTAATATTTTTATTGTTTAAATTAATTGAATTTATTTTTTTCATACTATTTTTTTTATCTTTTGATAATATTATTACTTTTGCGTTTTTGTTTAAAAGTTCTTTAGTTACTTCAAAACCTATTCCTTTTAATCCGCCTGTTATTAAAATTATTTTTCCACGTAAATTTTTTGATAAAGATGTTTTGGGACCATTAAACCAATAGGATAACAAAAAAATTGTCAATAGTATTATAAATGAAATTCCTATTATTACTAGTGAAAAAGATGATATCATTTTATTTATATTTTAAAATTAATTTGATTTAGAAGAAATAAAAAATTTAAGTTTTATTAAAAGAATTCAAAAAAAATAAATAAATTAACTATCTATAAAACACTCTTGATAATTAAATAAAAAAAATCAAAATTTAAATAAATAATCATTTAATTTTCTTAATAGCAAAATCAACCAATTGTATTTTTTTTTCTTCTAATTTAATATCTTCCATAATTTTATTATCAACTTTGACACATTCGTTTTTAATCATATCAAAAATAGCAAATAATCTTTTTTCAACTCTTCCTTTATTTCCTCCATATAATAATAATTTATTTTTAGTAAAAGGACAAACGGAAATATAATTTATTTTTAAATTTAAATCTGCACTTTTATAATAATCAACTTTAATCCAACCACTCTTAATATCTTTTAATTCCAAAACTTCAATAGCTTCACTATTATTGTTTTTAATTTCTGATATTTTACCTTCCATACCAAATAAAGCATAAATATCACTTGTAAAGTTATCAAAATATAAATTTATATTTGCTCTTGGAATTTTTAATTCTGGTAATTTGATCCATTTTTCACTGTAAATATCAAATATTTCACAAAAAAAATTTTGTTCTCCACCTATTATTATTAAACAATCATATTTATCTAAATATTCTATTGAATGATAAGAATGAGGATAATTTAAATTTGAAATTTTCCTTATTTTTAAATTAGATAAATTTAACGATAAAACTATATTAATTGGATTTTTTACACTATCAACTCCACCTGTTATATATAATATATTATCTATTAAAATATGTCTATTTCCTTCTGGAAATATATTATAACCATGTTCTTCTTTAATTAAATTTATTTGGATTTTTGTTATTTTTTGATTTATTGGATCAAACAAACTTATATAATTTGTGCCTGGAATTGGTTTTGCATATTCTTTTAATTTATTCTGACGAGATGTCCATGATGATATATATGATAATGTTGATAAATTTGGCTTTATATTAGGAAGGAGAGATGATATATTTATATGAGATATTTTTGATGTATTTGTTAATGATTTTGAAAAGTCTTTTTTTAATAAATTTGCATTTCTATGATAAATATTATTGTTATTATTGTTTGGAGTGTTATTATTTATATTGTTTATTATATTATTATTTATGTTAAATGTTTGATAATTATTATTTATTGCATTATTATTAAAATTATTGATTAGGTAATTTTGATTATTGTAATTTATATTGTTTTCATTTTCATAATTAAAAGTTTTATCTGAATTATCGAAATATTTAGAATATAAACCAAAGATTGAATAAGCAAAAAATTTTTGTATTATTCTATTATCTAAAATAATATCATCAGGAGGAACATTGATTGTATGAATAACATTATTATTGTTTAATAAATTACTATTATTTATAGGACTAATATTAATATTACTTCTTGAAGTTAAAGAATCTTTATTTAAAGAATTTGAACTATAAATATTATTTTTAGATTTACTATGACTCATATTATTTCTTAAAGGAGAATGAACTTTATTTTTAGAATTTGTTCTTACTTTTTTATATTTAATATTATCTTTTGTCATATTATTCATAAAATATTCTTGATTAAAAAGTACTTCTTTTCCTTTTTTATTTTTAGAATCAAATATATCTAACATATCATTTACTTTTTCTAAATTTCCTGATTTTTTATAAACTTCAGAAATAATTTTTTTAAATTGAAAAATATGTTCATTATATTTTTTTATTCTTAATTTAACATCCCAATATAAATCATCAAATTTTTCTAAATTAAAATCTTCATCTAAAAAAGTTTTAATTTCTGTGATTTTATTTTCAGTTCTTTTTTCAACTAAAGTATTATAATTATTAATCTTATATTTTATTATATTTATTGTTTCAAGAACATCTAAATTTTTATTATCACATAAATTCATTATTTCAAAATTCATTAAAAAAATTGTATTTTCTAAATCTTTATTTCCAATTTCATTATTTAAAATAATATTAAAAAAAACTTTATTTTTCATATAATAATTTTCAATTGATTCTCTTACGTTTAAATAATATTTTTTCAATTGATTTAAACTAAAATAAATTTGATTAAATAATTTATCAATTTCATTCATTTTTTCTTCTTTTAAAAAATCTAAATTTAATTTTATTTTTTCAATGGAATTACAAACACCTTTTTTAATATCATCTTTTTTTTTTTCAATTAAAAAAGAATCCTCAATTAATTTTGATATTTCATTAAAAAAAGAAGTATCATAATTTAAACAATTTTTCCTTTGAATTAATAAATGATTTTTATGTTCATTAATTCCACAATTGGAACAAATTGAATGTTTACAAGAAAAACAATAATAACTATTTTCATTTATTTGTTCTTTACAATTTTTGTCTGAATTTATTATATTTTCTTTAAAATGAAATGTTGCATTAAATTCTATTAATTCTTTGGGTTTATTTATTTTTTCTTTTGATATTTCTTCATTTGAGTTATTTTGAATAAATTGATTTGTTTCTTTATTTATTTCAGGAGATATTATTTCTTGATAAAAAGGATTATTTTTCATTTTTTAATATTTTTTATTTTTATGTTTTTTAATTCATTTGGTTTTAAATTGTTATTTTTTTAATATAAGAAAAGAAAAATTAATAATTAATTAATTTGAAATAATCATAAATGTAAAAATAAAAAAAAGTATGTTCTTTTTATTTTTATTAAAAAATGACAAATCTCTCTTTAATTATTCTTTATTAAAAGTATTATTAAAAACCTTTGAGATAATAATTAAATCTCTTTTTTTCTTTTTCTTAAATAATATTCTTAATTAAGTTATTTACTTATATATGTTTGGTTGAATCTTAGTATAAAAAATATAAATTTTATTAAAACAGTATTATTACTCTTTTAAGTTTTGTTATTATTAATATTAATGAAAAAAATTTTGTGGAATTTTATAATTTTATTTTAATTTATTTTTAAATCAACCTTTTTGAACTTAATTAATATTTATTCTATATATTAACATATTATTATTGAATAAAAGAAAAGTATGAATAAAAAATATTTAAATATGATTTATTTGGAACTTTATAAATATAGAAAAAAAAATAGTAATTATTTATCCTATTTTTATTTTTTTGAAATTTCATTCAAATAATAAGTTAAGATTTCACTTGATTTGATTATTATATTATTTATTTATTCTCTAATTTTTAAATTATCTTATTATTTTTATTTGAATGCTATATTTACAAAAATTAATAATATTATATATTTTTTCCATTGTAACAAATTATCACATTTAGAAAATTATTTACTTATATTTATCTAATTTTTATTTATTGTATTAATATAATTTAACTATTTTTTTAAGATAAGTTTATTAAAAATATATACTATATGAATTTAGGAAAAGAATCCTCATATA
>JAJJLU010004531.1:0-11956 GCA_023807065.1 Isotricha intestinalis | reverse complement strand
TTCTTCTTCTTTAATCTTATTATCATTAATATTATCTTTTTCATTATTATAATTTTCTTCTTCTTTAATCTTATTATCATTAATATTATCTTTTTCATTATTATAATTTTCTTCTTCTTTAATCTTATTATCATTAATATTATCTTTTTCATTATTATAATTTTCTTCTTCTTTAATCTTATTATTATTAATGTTATCTTTTTCATTATTATAATTTTCTTCTTCTTTAATCTTATTATTATTAATATTATCTTTTTCTTTTTCATTATTGTTGATATTATCATTATTATTATCTTCTTCTTTTTCAACATATTCTTCTTCTACTTTTCTAATAATATTATTATCTTTTTTTTCCGTTATATTATTATCTTCTTTAATTTTCTTCTCATTTTTTTCATCTACATTAACATCATCTTCTTTTTCTTCTTCTTTAATTTCATTTTTACTATTATCATCATTTTTTTTTTCTTCAGTTTTTTTTTCTTCTTTCTCAAAATTTTTACTTCCTCTTTTTCCTAATTTTTTATTATCAATATTATCTTTACTAACTCTTCTTTCAAAAATATTTTTAATTTCATTTAAATTACTAATTTTTCTAACATCATTATCTTCTTTTTTTAAATTTTGTTTTTTATCATCAGAATTTTCATTATCTTTTTTATTTTTATTTTCATTATTATTCATATTTTTATCATTAAAATTTCTTTTAAAACTTTTTTTTGGAATTTCTCCTTTTTGTAAAAGAATAATTTTTTTACCGTGATAATCTTCTAATTTATCTACTTTATATAAAGTTAAATAATCCATTCTTTCTTTTTGAGTTAATTTAATTAAATTAAAAATTTTTAAAATTGAATTTATTTGAAATTTAAAAGGTTTTTCATCTTCATCAAATCTAATATAAAAATTTTTAATTAAGCATAATAATAATTTATATTTAACATCAAAAACTCCAATTTGTCCTTTTTCTTTTTCTTTTTTTTCTTCATATATAAATTCCATATAATCATATATATCTTTTATTTGTTTTTTATATAGCTTTAAAATTTTAGATAAGTCTTTTTTTTCAAGTATTATTTTTTCAGAATTCTTACATTGAATATATACTTTCTTTAATTTAAAGAGAAATGATATTGTTCTTGCGTAATTTGGTTTTTTTCTTTTTTGTTGTTGAGGATTCATTTTTTTAATTTTGGATTATATATATTTCTTTTTTATATTAACTTTAAAATATTTAATATATTTTTATTAAAGTATGTATAAAAAATAAATAATCATGTTTATTTTATTTATTAATTTAATTAAATGCATTTTATAAATTTAATATATTTATATACTACTTCAATTATTTAATATATTTATTATGTGAAGTTTTATGATTCTTTATCATTAATTAATAATTTAAATAATTAAATAAAAAAGAATAATAAAATTTAAAAAAAAAAATAATTTCCAGAATTATTTATATAAGAATTAATGAATCATTTTGCTTTTTATTTTTAATTTTTTTAATTATTTTTTTTATTTATTGTTTTTAAGGGTGGAAATATTTATATATCTTTTTTCAATAATTATATTATTTTGGAAACCCCGAAAACAATTTAAAAAAAAAATAATTTAAAGAGAAATTAAAAAGAATAAGAATAAAAATTAATAATTCTAAATTCTTTATCATTCAATAGAACTTAATTCATATAATTTTAAAAAGAAAAATTTAAAAATCAGAAAATGTTTTAACTTTGATATTAATTGTAAAATAATTTCCTTTTCTTAAATAAAAAATATTTCTATGTGGTCGTTCATGATGCGTATGGAGAGCTTGAGCTCGTCCTTCTCCTTCACATTCGGGCAGTCGGAAAGGATGTACAGCTTCTGCTAATAAGAGAAGGACTTGATGATGTTGGGGATGATGAGCAGCAGGGAACACAGGAAGGTGAAAGCACCATCCACAGATACCGCTGACCTTGCGGCCGAAATTCTCCTTGAAGGAGGAGATGGGGTAGGCGGTGCATAGCTCGGTTTTGAATTCTTCAATACATAATAAATCATATACTAAATTTCAAGATTATATTGCTATTATAGGAGGTTTAGTTAAAGTAATGGCAATATCTGGTGCTTTTTTAAATTATTTTAACAGAAGTAATTCATATTATTTTAGATTAATTAAAGATTTTGTTTTAGATTATGGAATGAATAATGTTCGGTCGCCATATTGTTGCATGATATCTTCATGTGTACGGGCGTATTGATGCCCGTCTATCCTGCATGGAGTAAAAGCAGAAAAAGTGGTCAGAGGATTCAGGCAGGCCTCGCCGGTCATTGTCACCATGTTCTCGTAGTTTTTAATTATTATTTTATCAATTCAATAGATAATTCTCAATTATAATATTCCTCATTTTATAAAACTTTTGAAAATAATAAAATTTAATATATTAGATATTGTTGATATTTATTTCTTACCATTTAACTAATAAAAAATATAAAATAAAGACAAAATTTGTGATTATGTCAAAAAGAAATTTAAATTATTTTTTTAATTATTTTTTGAATAATTTTTAATTTATTTTTTTATTATAATAAAAAAAAAATGGAAGATTTAAAAAGTTTTTCTTCTAATTTTGAAAAAACAGAATTAAATTCAGAAAAATTTTCAAGCGGAAAAGTGTATTCAATTGTTCAAATGGATGATAAAAATAATAATAATAATAATAATAATAATAATTCTATTCCATCAAGAACCAAAGCTTCGCTTCCTGAAAATTTGAATTCATACTTTGTAAATTACGGTTCGGTGTTCTCTGCACAAAAAAAGCCCTAAGAAAGAAAAATTTATTTTTTTGTTTTTAATGTTAATTATAGTTAAATTATTTTTCCTTTTTTCGTTTTTTTTGATCTCATAAATTTTAATTCTAAAAAATAGTTAACCAACAATTAATAGAAGAAATTTTTAATATAAAGTATAAAAAAATGGAAGATTTATCATCAATTCAATTTGATTCAAAAGTTGATTCAACAACAGAATTCTCAAGTCACAATATTGTAGATAAAAGTTCAAATTTTGGTCAAAAAGAATCAAACGAACTTTTTTCAAGAGGAAAAGTGTATTCAAATGTTCAAATGGATAATAATAATAATAATAATAATAATTCTACTCTATCAGGAATCAACGCTTCCCTTCCTGAAGATATTAATATATTATTTGTAAATTACGCGAGAAAATGTGAACAAAAAAAGCTCTAAGAAATAAAAATTTATTTTTTTGTTTTTAATGTTAAATTTAATTATAATTAAATTATTTTTCCTTTTTTCATTTTTTTTTAATCTCATAAATTTTTTTCAAAATAGTTAAATAACAATTAATAAAAGAAATTTTTAATATAAAGTATAAAAAAATGGAAGATTTATCATCAAATCAATTTGATTCACATTTTCATTCAAAACAAGAATATACAAGTAAAAATAATGTAGATAGCATATTTTATGGAGACTCACAAGACTTACCATCAAACTCCAGCAATAATACATTGAATTCAACAAATAATACTGATAAGGATTCTGATGTCAACAATAACAGCAATCAAGGTTTAAATAATTTAAGTAATAATAGTAATAATAATAATAATAATAATAATAATAATAATAATAATAATAATAATAATAATAATAATAGTATTTCACATGCATTAAGTGATAAGATGAATGAAATGGGAGAAGAATTAATTGATTGATGAAGTTAATTAAAAAAAATTTAATTATCCAATTTAATTAAAGTTTTTATAAACATTTTATTTTTACTTCATTTTAAAAATATTTTTTTTTTCCCCTTAATTAAATAAATATTATTGTACAAAGAAAAAACAATTAAAAAAAATAAAAAAAATTAATTTAAAAAAAGATGAATGCATATTGTTTAGACTACAATACAGAAAAACATTCAATTCAAAACTACTTAAAAATTTCATGTTGTATAGAATATATAATAGATTTATATGAAATATCAAATAATAATTTACTAACAAATAAATATGGAATATTCTTAATAAGAACATTTAATCATTATTACAAGCAAAAAAAAACTTTTTTTAATGAAGATTCATTTTCTCATCTTCAATTAAATAAAATAGGAATAACGGTAGAAATGATAAGTAAACTAATAGAAATAATATCAAAATACTCATCATATTATTATTCAAACAACAAACATGATTATGCAAAATTATTAATAACTTCTGGAATAGAAATTATCAATCAAAGTCCTTTTAAAAATGAGAAAAAAATAATAAAAAGAAAAAATGCTTTAGCAAATAATATTGCTTGTATTTATGAAAAAGAAAAAAAATATGATAAAGCAGAATTATTTCTTGATAAATGTATAGAAATGAATAAAAATAAAATTGATAATGCTATTTCTTATAATAATTATGGTATTATTGAATTAAAAAAAAAAAATATTCAAATGTCTATTCATTATTTCCATTTAATGTTTAAAGAAATTAAAGATATTTTAAATGAAGAAATTAAAGAAGAAAATAAAAGTGAAATAAATTTATTATTTTGTTTCTTAATGTTAAATTATTTTTCAATAACTAAAAATTATTCTTTAAAAGATTATAATAAAGATATTGATAAAGCATGTATTTTTACTACAAAAATTTTAGGATATAATCATTATATAACTATTAAATTATTAAAATTAAGAGGAGATAATATTTATGATTTTATTAATGAACAAAATTTACAAAAATTAAATACTCTTGAAGCTGATTCTTCTTCTGAAGAAGATTTTCCCTTTTTAAAAAAAAAAAATAAAAAAAATTATATCCATGATTTTAATAATAGTAATATTTATATTGAAGATGATGATCTTTGTAAAAAAGATAAATTAAGCTTTAATAATTTTGATGATAAATTCATTGATAATGAAATTAGACAAACCGGAACTTTTAATTTCAATAATAATTTAAGTTCTAATAATTTAAATAATAATCATCAGAATTTAAATGATAGTTTGATGAATCAAAATATTCTCTTTGAAAAAGTTGATACTAAAATTAAAAAAGAAGAAAAGGAAAAAATAGAAGAAGAAAAAAAAGAAAAAATAAAATCAGAAGAAGAAATTAAAAATGAAGAAAAAATAAAATTAGAAAATAAAAAAAAAGAAGAAATATTAGAAAAAAAGAAAAAAGAAGAAGAAAATGAAAAAAAAGAGGAAAAAAAAAAAGAAAATTTATTAGAAAAAGAAAATATAGAAAATAATAAAAAAGAAGAAAAAGAAGAATTAGAAGAAGAAAAAAAGACAATAATATCTCCATTAAATATAATAGAAGAATCAAAAGTAAAATTACCATTTAAAAAAAAGAAACTAACATTAAAAGATTGTTTTTCAAAAGTAATTCAATCAACAAAGCCATCAAGTATAGATTTATTTTCAATATTATTAAAAAAAAAATCTCCTTTCGATTCTTTAAATATAAATACAAATCAATTAAATATAAAATCAAAACCAGTTTTAAATAAATATCATGAATTAATGACAAATTTACCAAATCCAGAAGAAAAAATAATATTTAAAGAATATAATCCTTTTGATTTTATAAATCAACATAATGTAATATTAATAGGAAATGAAAATTTTTCAATAAGAGAATCAAATGTAAATATTAAATTATATAATCCTTCAATTTTTAAAAATACTGAAGGAAAAAGTTTAAAAACAACTCAATTTTTTAAACATTTTTTATCAAGTGGAAAAGGAGTTGTTAAATTATTTCCTGATTATTTTGAAAGTATTATTGATTTTTCTGTTTTAGATGATATGAATAATTTATTTCAAACTAAAATTAAAAATATTAAAAATTTAAAAGATGATATTGATAAAATTTGCTCTGATGATTTTAATGTTGAAAATAATGAAATTTTAAGTGAAAATATTCAATCTGTTAATAATGTTAATTATAAATTAAGTATTTCTAATTCTCAAAATGAAAAACAATTAATTTTTAATATTGTTGATTTAAATAAAAAAAAAAATGAATATCATTATTCTATTAATCATAGTAGATTACATTTTTATTTTGAAAAAATTTTCTTTAATTTAACAATGCCAATTTCTTCTGATATTTCTTTTATTTTTAATTTAAAAAGTTTAGTTAATAGAATATTAATTAAACATTGTGAAATAATAAAACAAAATGATAAAATTATTTTAGCTTTATTAACTTTTCAAAAAGGAATAAATGATAAATATTATCAATTTGAATTTTTACAAACTACTTGTTTTTATATTGTTGTTGTTAATAAAATGAGAATATCATTTAATATATATAATAAAATTAATCCTAAAGAAAATATTCAAATTAGATTATATATTGATGAAGGAAGTTTTAAAATATTATTTTCTAAACATTCTAAAAATAATGAAAAAATAACTTTTAATAAAGAATACAATCACATTTTATTATTTAAAGATTTAATAATGAAAATTGAAGAAATAATAAAAATGCAAAATTCCAATATATCATTTAGTGAATATATAAAAATATCACCAAATAATTTATATAAAATAATATTAGAAAATAAATTAAATAAAAAAGAATTATGGATTTTTTCTCCATGTGTAAATGAAGTAAAAAGTGATTTAGGACAATATTTTAAATGGAGAGTGGATTTTTATTCTTTATCAAAAATAGAAATAAGTAATAATTCTTTTTTCATTCATAAAGCAATAATTTTAAATTCAAGTGATTTTACTAATATAATTGGAATGGAACCAAAAAATATTTTTGACTTAATGACTGAAACAGATAAAAATATTGTTTATTATTTATTTTTAAATAGTGTTAAAATGAGAAATGTTATGACACAAGTTTTAAATGAACAAAATTATGATTCAATGTTAAGATTAATGAAAATTAGTCCAAGTTGCTTTTTTAGATTTAAATTTGTTATTATTCATATTAAAAGATATTTTTCAGTTGCCTTTGAATTTTTAGTTTATTCTAAAGAAAATTATTTTCTTAGATTAATGTTAACTGAAACTATTACAAGTAGATCTTATTCTAAAATTTATTTACCTTATCTTATGTGTAGAAAAGAAAATGATATGGGATTATTAAAAAAAAAATTAGAAGAAAAATATAAAATTAGTAAAAAATTCTTTCATGATACTAAGAAATTAAGAAAAATAATTGAAAATGAAACCCAACAAATTTTAACTAAAAATCCTAATTTAATTATTTTTGAAAATATTGATATTATATTGGAAAAATTGAAAAATATTAAAGAAGAATAAATAATAATTAATTAAGTAATTCTAAATAAAAATAAAAAATAGAAAAATTAAATTAAAAAAATGAGAATTTTAATAACAGAACAAGGTGAAAATACTATTAAAACTATAGAAGATCTAAATGAATATCAAAGATCTAAAACAATTACCTATGGAAAGTCATTTAGAACAATAAAGAAATTACCATATGAAACTTATATTAAATATAATTATTATAAAAAAAAAAAATCAAATAATAGTTTTTCAAAAACTACTCAAAATTTTTTCCCTCATAATACACCTAAAAAAAAATTAGTAGAGTTAACTCCAAATATAACAAAAGAAAATTTCAATGAATCAAATAAAAATAATTCAGATTTAACAAAAGTAAATTTAAATATGAAAAAATTAGTTTTTCCAAAAGATATTTCTGATAATTATGAAAATGATCATAATACAACAGAAAAATTAATACAAAAAGAAGAAAATTTTCCTGAAATTGTAAAAATAAAAAAATTAATAAAACCAAATGAAAAATTAAGCTTAAATCAAATTTTAGGAAATAAAAGAGTAATAAAATTAAAAAAAAATTTAATAAAAGAAGAAAAAATGAAAGATAAATTAAGTAGAATAGATGAAAATAATTTTAGAACAAATTATAGAAATTTTACTAAATTAGAAGATTTAGATTATATATTAAGTTATAAAAAAATAAATCCAAATTCAACAAGTTTAATAAGATATATTAGTGGTAATAAAAATATAACTAAATTATCTCTTCAAAATATTATAGATTATAATAACAATGAAATGTTTAAAGCCAATCAAATTTGTCAAAATATATTTTATCATCAAAACGAATATTTCAAAAATATTTTTATTAGACAACAAAAAATTAAAGCTAAACATAACAACGATAAATTAAAAAGTAATAGGGCTTTAGATCAAATGTCTGATGATTTAAAAGCTGAAAATATTATTTTTCAAAAATATAAAAATAAAGTTGATAGAAGTGAAGCTTACAGAGAAAAATATAATGATATGGATAAATATTATTGGAGAAAATATAATGTTGATAATTTAATGACTAAAAAATATCAAAAACATAAAAATTTGACTGAAACTGAATAATTAATTAATTTAAAAGGATTAATTAAAAACCTTTTTGTTAATTATTTTTTTTATTTATATTCAATATATTTTTTTATTTAATATATTATTTAATTAATGTTTTTATGGATTTATGAATTTATTTCTTTAATTATATTTGAAATTATTCTTTTTTCAATTTATATAAAATAACATAAGCTTTTAATTTTTATAACAATCACAAATTAAAATTGATATCATTTCTAATTTTTATTTTGACTTATTTATTTTTTTTGCAATAACAACGGTAAAAATTTGAATAATTATTTATTAAAATCTGAATCCCTTTTTTTACTTTTACTTTTTAATTTGTTTAAAAAAAATTTAATTAAGTAAAAATTTCATAAATTGTTGATTATCTTTTAAAAAAGGAAGAGATTCTTCATTGAATTTAAATTTAAACATTTAGTGTGCAATTAAAATGACATAAAATAATTGAATTTTCAAAAAGAAATACTTAAATATCCTATATAAAAGTAAAGTCTATTAATTTCATTAACTTATTCTCTATACTATATAAAGAATTATTATTTCTATAAAAGAAATATAAATAATGAATCCCATAAAATTTCTAATCTTACTTTTATTAGTATTAATTCAAATTAAACATATTAATTCAAATAGGAAATTATCTACAGCAAATACAACAATAATATTAACAAGTGTTTCAGAAACTCCAAATATAACATTTTCATCAGGTGATCTTTTAATTTGGCCTGAAAATTGTAAATTAAGTGTAAAAAATGGAAATAATGAATTAGGTAGTGATAGAGATTATATTTTAATTTCAACTCAAAATGAAATTAATATTTCTGTTGATGAAACTGACAGTCATTCTACAAATGGTGAATGTAGATATCATTATGTTAATATTGATTCTACAAATACAATTTATCTTACTGATACTGGAATGTTTAAATTTACAAAATATTCTAATTTAAATCTTATATTTAATATAGAAGGAGAAACTAATCCTATTTATTATTTATATTTAAATAAATTAGGGAAAGGTGATTTAAAATTTAATTTAGAAAGTGATAATTATATACAAACTTTTAATATTCCTGATTTTGATCCAAATACACTTTTTTATTTGAATAGAAATAATTCATTTAAATATTGTTCAAATAAAGAATCTTATAATTGTACAATTAATTTGAAAATAACAGGAAATAATATTCCATTTAATATATTAATAAGAAATGGAAATAAGAATAATTATGCAACATATTTAAAACCTAATGAAATGATTTTAGGAGTTGCAGAATCTTTTAATCCTTTATATTTCTTTACTGAAATTCCTTATCAAAGTGAAGGAGAAATATTTATTAATTATAAAAAAGGAGGAAAAATAGTTTATAGTAATATTCAAAATAAAGGAAGTAAAGGATTAATTTCTAAAACTTCTCAAACATATTTAGGTAATTTTGATTATTATAATAAAAAATTAACTTTTAATTCTTCTTCATGTAATAATCAAAATGGATGTGAATTATTTATAGGAATATTTGTTAATGATTATGAATTTGATATTGCTGATGAATTTTCAATATTTTTAAAATATACTGATAATAATAAAAAATCTGTTAATATTTTATTTAATGAATTTGTTTATGGAACTTTAATTAATGAAAATGAAAATGTTTTATATAATATTAATATTCCATCATCAACTTCTGAACTTAATTTTATTTTTGAAAATGATAATTGTTTATTAACTATTTTAAATAGTAAAAATGAAAATATAAAATATATTTGTTATAGTGAATATTGTAAAATTTCAGTTACTATTTCAGAGAATGAAATATTAACTTTTAATATAACTTCTCAAATAAAAAATTCATTTTATTCTTTAAAAATAAATTATCCTTCATTAGGACAAGTGATAACATCAGAACGTAATGAATATTATTATATAAATGATACTCAGATACCATATTATTTTATAATTCCTTTAAGAGAATATGAAAATATAACTCATATTTCATTTTATTTATTTAATTATGATTATCCAAAATCTTTTAATCCTAATCTTTCTATTTCTCAATCAAATATTACATCATTAAATTTTGATGATTTAACTTATTCAAATGAAGTCCAACAAAATAATTATACCTATACAATTAATAATAATGATAAATATATAATATTAAAATTAGAATCAAATAGAGAAGGAACAATATTATTAATAACAGGTAAATATCCTCATTATTCTTCAAGAACATTAAATCCTAATTCTTATATTTTTATTCATTCTGAAAGTTCAAATAATATTACTTTTAATTTATATGGAAATACATTACAATTTACAGGATTTATTAATATAAATAAAGGAGGAATTATTAAATATCCTAATTTTGAAGAAGAATTAATTGAAGGTAATTTTGAATATAATATTATTCCAAATAATGAAGCATCATTTACTTACAATGGAGGTAAAAACAGTGATATTTTAATTAGATATAAAACTTCTCCAAATAATAAATTAAATATCCATTATCTAGATTTAAGTAGAAATACTACTTTAAAGTATGATGTCGTAAATGATGGTTTAATTTCTCCTACTTTAATATATTTTAAAGTTCCAAAAGAAGATTTTGATGTCAAAAACATAACAATTATTCATGACAAAGATCTAAATTACACATCTGATAAAATAACATTGAATGATCTGTATAAAATAATTATAGGTGAAACAGAATTAGACCCAACAATAAAATTAGATAAAATAATTACTTTACCACAATATTCTGAATTAAAATCAAAAGAATATTATTATATATATATAAATTCAAAAATTATAACACATGAATTAAAGAAAGGCACTATATCATCAGATTCTAAAACAATTAAATTTGAAAGTAATAATAAATTTACAGGATATGTATTTATATGGCCTGAAAATTGTAAATTAAAATTAAATGAAGACGAGTCTTCTGCTTTAATTGATAGAAAATATATTCAAATTCCTGTTTCAAATGTTAATTTAAAAGAAGTTAATATATCAATAGAAAGTCATGATAGTGGAATTAATAATGATATTTGTAGATATTATTATAATATTTATGATAATGAAACATCTTTAAATTTAATTACAAATGTTAATTATGTATTTAAAGTATCAGAAAAAGAAACATTTAAATTTGAATTTAATATAGAAGATGAAACTAATCCTGCTTATTATATTTTATTTAATAAATTTGGAAGTGGAGATTTAAATATTACAATTACAAATCAAACATCTTCAATGAGAATATTAGAAGAAAATAAAGAATCAATTATTATATCAGATTCTTATCCTTATAGAGGAATATATATTAATAGAAAAAATTTATTCGAAGGATGTTTAAATAAAGAACCATATCATTGTAAATTAAATATAGAAGTTACTGGAAATAATATTCCATTTAGTATATTAATAAGAGATGCACAAGATTCTACAAGTGCTTCTTATTTACCTCACAATGAAATGATTTTAGGAATATCAGAATCATTTCATCCTTTATATTTCTATACTGATATTAAATCAAATAGTAGTGG
>JAJJLU010004530.1:0-11992 GCA_023807065.1 Isotricha intestinalis | reverse complement strand
TTATAATTTTTTCAAAATCTTCTACTTGAATATCAAAACAATTTTTATCATTATCAGAAGTTAGTACATAATTATTTGTTTGTGTTTTTTCGCAAACACATCCATTTTTACAAACAAAAAATGTATAAGTGGCAACATTAGATATTAAATTATTTTGAGAATCATAAATAGAATATTCAAATGAATATTTTCCTATTTTATTCGCTAAATAACTAATTTTTTGTGAATAAATTTTCATTTGATTACCAATAAAATTTTGTTCTTCATATTTATTATTATTATATACTGATATTTGACCTTGAAAATCATTATTTTTTGTAATTTTAATATAATGAGCATTTTGATCACTTATAGCAAAATCAATAAATTCTGCATTTTCAAGAACCATCTTTATTATCTTATCTTCAAGAACTATTTTACAAACTGTATTGTCTATTTTATATCCGTTTTTACATTTTTCACAAGTACAATTAAAATAATAGCTTTGGCAATTAGAAACTTTTTCACAACAATTTCCACTATCTATATTTTCTTCTGGATTTTTCTTATAAATATAATTATCAGAAGAGCATTTATTACAATTCATTAATATTGATGAAACTGAAGATAATTCACATACTTCACAATGTGAATCACAAGAAGATAAATTTATATCACATAAAAGTATGAAATGTAAAGCAGCATAATTACCAATTTCACCTAAACCAGAATAATAAGTTAAAGTACAATCAATATTATATTTTTGTTTAACATTTATATTATCAAAATTTATATTTGAAGGAATCTCTCCATTATTTGAATCCATTAAAACATCATTACAATTATTTTCGTGAACTACAATTTTAGAAGGGATATTATTATTATTATTATTAATATAAGTATTAAGTTTAGTTGATTGATCATCTTTAGGTATAATAACTTGACTGTAATCAGAACACATATAACTACTTTTTGTAATTTTATGTTGATGAAAAAAATCACAATCAACACCTGGGACAGGAGGATGATTAGCAAGAATATAAATATCTCCACTTGGAGTTATAGTAAAATCTCTCATATAATGAGGACCTCTGCTACTTTGTGGATCATTAGCATAAAGTTGACCTTGACCTTTAATATTTTTATTTGAATCATATAATATATAATGCGGTTGTTCTCTCTCACCTCCTGGACATGATATTATTATATAGTTGTTTGCTAGTTTATCTATTGAAAAACTCTCTGATGGACATGTTAAATCTGTAGTAAATTCATTTAAATTATATTCTTCTTTTTCTTTGTCATATTCTCCTTTTGAACAATATACTTTCTTATTTTCAGTATTCATAAAACAATTTAAAATAACATTTTCTGTTATTTGTATTATTTGTAATTGAGATATTGAATCACAATCTTCATTTAATGTAATTGTTTTTGTTGACTGTTTATAATCATCATCCCCCGAAGAATTAACAATTCCAGAAGTCATTTGACCTGAAGAATAATGTAAATAAATATATTTATTTATTTCTGGTTGATAATATACATTTAAAATATCATCATCATTTGAACATAATGATAAAAAAGCAGAATTTAAAGAATCACAAGAATAATCAATTAATGTACATTTTATTACATCACAATCACCATTTGTATTTATAATTGAAGCAATAAATTCATTCTCATTTATGGAACTTAAAGAATTTAATTGAGAAAATTCTACTTCAAAAGGTGTTAAATTAGCATTGGAATTTTTATTACTTTCATAAACATTAAAAGTTAAACCACTATTTTTTTCAGTAATGGAAACAATATAATATATTAGTTTATTATTATTATTATAATATTTATATACTAAAGGATAAGAAGTTCCTAAATATTTAAAAGGAGTATTGGTTATTTGGACTGCTTTTGTGCTTGAATAATCTATTGTTACTGTTGAATCTTCATGAAAAATTAAAGTTAAAGTATCAGTCAATGCTCTTGATACTATATTAGGTTTACTTGTGGATAAATTTAATATTCTATCATCTGTTTGTATAATTGTAATTTCTAATAATAATATAATTATAATTATTATTTTGAAATTCTTTAACATTTATTTTTTATATTTTTAATGTTAATGTTTTTGATTTATATTTAAAGAAAATATAAGTTAAGATTTAAATACTTCATTTTAAATAAATAACAAAATAAATTATTAATTGTTTTATAAAAGAATTTCTTATTAATTTATTTTTTTCAATTTTTAATATTTATATTTTTATATTTTCAGACAAATTTGAACTTTCTTTTTGAAGAGAATTTTTTTATTTATTCACTTCACTGAATAATTTTCTTTCATTTTTTTTATTAATATCACTAAAAGAATTTAAAGCATTATTTTTTTGTTTTAATTTTGATCTTTTCTAATTTAGTTTTTATAGGGTTTACTTCATTATCAAACAATAGAAAAATAATTAATTGAATTTGATGAATTTTTATTTAGAACATAATTTTTTTACACTGAATTTTCCAACAATTTATATTATATATTTTATCATTTTTTATTATTAAGATAAAAAGATTTTTAAGGAATTACTGTTTTTATTTCCTTTTAACTTTTCTATTTATATTATCTTTCAAAAAAATCATTTTTTCTATTTACAATTAATATTATTTTTAAATGTTTGTTTGGTACTTTTTTTAAAATTTTAAATTCAATATTTTTTAAATTTGAATTATTGGTTTATATTTATTTGTGATATTATATATTTTTAATGATAATAATGCTTGTTTTTTTAATTTATTAATATCTTTTAAAATATATTAAAAAATTATTTATGCTTAATCAAAAAAATTGTAATATAATATATTCAAATAATGATTCATTAGAAAATACAAAAGAAGAAAAAATGATATTAGAAAAAAATATATATCTGAAAATTTAAAAAAATTATTCCAAAATATTTTTTGTTTGATCAAAAGAGGAAAATAATTTAATAAAAAAAGAGGAAGACCTCGATTAAACATAAATCAAAATTTAGAATTAAACCATAATAAATATAAAAAAGATAATATAAGAATAAAATAAAAACACATTATCATTCTTTTATAATAGAATTTTTTAATGATTTAATTAAATTAAAATTTAAAATTCAAAGATATAAATTTAGAAAAATTTCTTATTCAATAACAAAAGATGTCATTTAAAAAGAATTTATCTTTTAAAAAAAGACAATTGGAGATTTATTATCAAATGATATTTCTGGAAAAAATAAAAAATATGATTGTGGAAAAAATAGAAAAAGTATTTATTATTTGTACAAAATAGTAAAAGATGAAGAACAAAAAAATTTATTAAATAAAAGTAATAAAGATTTTATTTATGAATTCTATTTAAATAGATAAGAATTAACTAAAAAATGGTTTAAGTGAAAAAACTATTTTATTTTCTGAATTTTGTAATTCTATTGATAATTTAAAATATAATGAAAAGAGTATTTATAGTGCTTATAATTATTTTTTAGATTATTCAATGAAAAAAAAAGATAATGTTTATTTTGATAATAAATTTTATTAAAAAATTGCTTTGAAAGTTATGATTCATGGTGAAAATTTAGAAAATTTATAAAATTTCTTAAAAATAATTTCATCTTATTGAATATACTTATTATTAAATTATTATATTTATAGGTGTTAATTTTTTATTTCTTTTTTGTTTAGAAAATGAATATATTTATCAAGATTAATTTAGTATTATATTTAAATAATATAATAGTAAACAATTAGTATAAAATTACAATCCAAAAAAAATAAAAAATTATAAGGAATAGATTATCTAATTATAAAAAAAACTTAAATTATTTATTTAATAAACTTATATTTAATTATTATTAAATAAAAAACCAAAAATTTCAAATGTAAAGTTACCAGGAAACAATTATTTCATTTACTCTCTATAAATGATTTAAAAATAATATGAAAAATTCAATTGTTCATTTAACCTTTTTTCTTTATTTAATTAATTTTTTAATAAAAATAAAAATAAATTAGAATAAAAAAATTAGAATTACTGATAAGAAAATATGTTAGATATATTATATGTTGAGAATCCTCGTGAAAAAAGGACAAGGAACTTTTATTTAAATGATTATAATTACTTTCATAAAAATTCAATAAAAATGAGAAATAAAAAATATAAAATAATAAATAGAATTCATTCAGAAAAAGAAAAAGAAAGAAAAAAATATCCAGTTCCAAAAATGTTATATTCAACATCAGGATTTCATTTTAATACAGATAATGAAATAAAATTTATAAAAGAAAAATTAAAAGAAAATATAGAAGAAAATGTTGAAAAAGCAAAACCTATTATTGATGATATGGTAAATATGATAAATAACTTTAATATTGATTTTGATTCTGATGATGAAGAAGAAAAAGAAATTGAAGAAAAAAATAATGAAAAAAATAAATTAAAAAAAGATGATTTTTTTATTACTAAACCTGATGAAAAAATTAATGAAAAACAAATAGAAATTATTAAAAATGATTTAAATGGAATTAAAGTTATTCAATCAAAAAATATTTTATCTGATAAAAAATTTAATAAAATAAAAGATAATCAAAGATTATATAAAGAAAATTTAATGTTTGGAAATTATGGAAAATATAAATTTTCAAGAACAGGAATTTTTTATCCTAAAAATTTAGGTAAATATGAATTACCAAATTATAAAGGAAAAGATAAAACAGAAAAACAATATTTTAATTATAGGAAAAAAATATCTAATCCTAATTTAATATATAATAAATTAAACAGTTTTGACGAACAATTTAATAAAGATTTAGGTTCAATTAATAATAATTATGGAAAAATTAAAAGTAGAGGAAGATTTGCTAAAAATCCTTTATTAAAAGAATATATGAATATGATCCCTATTTATGATATTTATAAAGATATTAAAGCTATTGAAAATAGATATGTTGATTCTAAATTTAAATATAAATTACTTCCTTTAGTTAATAATAAGTTAAGAAATTTAGATAAATTAGCTGATAAATTTTATAGAATGCAACAATTGAAACAAGGTTTAAATAATTTATTAAATATTAAAAATACAAAATATGGTTCTTAATTATTTAATTATATATTACTTTTATATATAAAAAAAATTAAAGAAAAAATAATATAAATATTTTATAGGTATTCTCTTAAAATATTAAAATAACAAATTAATATCTTATTTATATAAAAAATATAAAGTATTTTATAATTGTAAAAAATATATAAAATAAAAAAATTATTTTTCCACAATATATACAAGTAAAAACCCTAATATAATTAATAAACAACACATGAAAAAAGTAAAAAAAATAACAATAAACCATGAAAAAAAAAACCTAAAAAAATATATATTAAATAATACTTAATCCAGAATCTAAGCATTGCCAAGGAGTCATTCCACTTATATTTTTTAATCTTTCATCAGCACCTCTATTAATTAACATATCAGCAATATCAAAATTATGAAAAGACAAAGCATAATGTAAAGGAGAATTATAATTTAAATTTTGTGAATTAACATCAGCTCCAATATTTAATAAATAATTAACAATTAAAAAAGAATTACTTTGAACAGCCAAATTTAATAATGAATTTCCATTAATATCTTTTAATTCAGAATCTAATTTAAATTGTTCAAATATTGTTTTAAAAGCATGATAATTTCTATCTTTAATATAAAAAAATATTATTTCTGTATTTTTTAAATTTTGAACTATTTGATATTTTAAATCATTTACTTGAGATAACATTTGAATTTTATTATAATATCCAAAATTATCTTTTTTATCTTGATTTTCTAATTCTATTTCTTTTAAAGATTTTAATCTTTTTTTTGATAATCTTGAAATTTTTATATTATTGTTTATTATCTTTTTTTCTTTTCTTTTGTAAAAATTTATTTTTGTTAATGAATTATTTAATAACTTTATATCTCTTTTTTCTTTTTCGGCTTCTTTTGATTCTATATTTTTAAATATTATACCTTCTTTTTTTTGATTGTTTATTATAAATTTTGTTTCTTTTTTTTTTAATTTGCTTTTTTCAAATGATTGTTTTACTTTTTCTATTAATGAAATATTAACTAAAGTAAATTTTTTTTTTGTAAATTCTGTATTATATTCATAATCATTTAAATAGAAAATATATAAATAATTATAATCTTTTTTTGGTAAATTATTGTATGAAATAAAATAATAATCATTTGAATTTATTGAATCAATAAAATTTTTTGTTGAATTTGATTTTCTTATAAAAAATTTTTCATTTGGAATTTTGAAATTTTTGAATATATTCATTGTTTTACATTTATTATTTAGAAGATAATTATTATAATAAATTTCTTGATAAATATTCAGAGGTTGATATATATTAATTATACAATTTGTTATGTAATATTTATTTAAAGAAGTAAATTTAATTTTTATTTTTTTATTCTTTTTTAGAACTTTTCTTTCAAATCTTTGTTTGTTGTGAAATAATTTATTATCTTTTTTTATTTCTTTTATATATTCTAAAATATTTTTTCCTTTTTTAAAAGATTTTTCTTCTAATAAATTTATATTTGTCTCACAATTATTTATTATATCTATTAATTTATTATTTAAATGTATTATTATATTTGATTTTAAATTTAATTTTTGATATTCAATGAAATTTAATTTTTGAGAAATATCTTTTTCAAATTCTTTTTTTTTATGTTTTATAATTTTTAAATTTTGAGATTTATTTAATTTTCTTAAAGAAACTGAAAAATAAGAAATTTTAGGTTTAATATGAAAAGAATTTGATTTATTTTTTTTTTCTTCATCACTTGAAATTTCATTATCCGTTTCACTTGAAGTATTATAAGTAATAAATTTTTGAATTTTACCAAATAATTTATTTTTAAATAAACTTGTAATTTTATTATTTTTTTTTTTTAATAGTAAACCTGAAAAACTCATATAACTATTTTTTTTTAAAGGATTTCTTATATTTTCCTTTTCATTTCTTTCTTCTTTATTAATTTTATTATTTAAATTATTTTCATTCTTTTTTTCTTTATTATTATTTTCCTTTAATTTTGTTAATTGAGATATTTCATTTATTCCATCAAATGATATGATTTTTCTTTTTAAACTTACACTTTTTGGTCTTTTTTTATTATTTTTTATAAAAAAAAAATTATTTTCTTTTTTCTTTTCTGAATTTTGATTTTTATTTAAAAGGTTAAAAAAATTTAATTCCATAATATTAATTAAAGATAATCTTTTCATATTTATTTTTTTAATCTCATTTAATTTGCTTTTTGAAGATTTAGCTCTCAGAATTTTTTCCTTAATATCTTTAATATTATTATTATTATTGTTTAAATGTTTATTATCTGATATTAAAGTTTTATTTGGTAATTTTGAATTATCAGAAAAAAAAGAAGAAGAAGAATTATTAATTTCATTATTATTACTTAAAATTTTAATTGGACTTGAATTTTTAATTCCTGAATAATTATAATTTATTTGGTTAAATTTCATTGATTTTTCATTTAAATTTAAATAAGAAAAATAAGATGGATTATCTTTAATATTACTATTACTATTATTATTAATATTATTTTCATTAATATTAAAAAAAGGGTTTTTTCTCCTATCTAAATTAAAAGTATTTTGTTCAAATAAAATATTATGTTTATTATTATTATTATTCATTAATTTTCTTTTAATTAAATATTGTTCATTTCTAATTAAATATTTCCTTAAATTAGGTTCTGAAAATAAATGAGTTTTTGCTGATGAATGATATGTACTTGAATTTGAATTATCAGATAATTCTAAAGTTTTAAAGTTTGAATTCAATATCAAATGTTTTTTTTTTTTATTTATATTATTAATATTTATATTATAATTTCTATTTGATGATATATCTATTGAATTCAATCTTCTTGTTTTATATGTTATTTCTTCTTCTATTATATTCTTTTTTATTCTTTCTATTATATTTTCATTATTTTTTCCCAAATTTCTTGTTTTACAAAATTTTTTTAAATTTGTTACTTTTTTTTCTTTAGGAGAAACACTTATTTTTTTTAGTTTTTTTTTGTCGAAATTTCTTTGCAAAAAATTTTTAATTGCTGCACTAAAATTTTAGGAAATAAATTTTACTTATTCTGAATTAAATTATTCATAATATATTTTATTTATTAATTTTAATATTTTAATTTTATATAATTAAGTTATTTTTAAAATTAAAAAAATTATTTATTTTAAAAGTATATAAATTCATTAAAAAAATATAATTAATAAATTTTGTTTCAAATATTCTTTATTTAAAAATGTGATTTTTAACGGAAAAAAAATTTACAAATTTTCAAAAAAGAAAAAATAACTAATAAGCTTTTTTTTATTTTCATTTATATTATTAATCTTAAAATTTTGTTTATTTTTATTTTCAGTATAAATAATACAATAAGTAAAATTTTCAGTTAAAATTTGATATTTATCATTAGGATAATTTAAAAGTAAATTAAATAAACAATCATCAATTAAATTAACTTTTCCATTTGAACAATAAATATAAATATTATAAGTTTTATTAAAATAATTTTTAATTTCTAAAAATTTATTTTCAATTAAATTTTCACTTTCCATTATTTCAGAAATAATTTTTGAAAAATGATAATTCCATTTAAAAAAATAATTTACTTTATTCTCAGAAATAATATTTTCAAAAAAATCGTTTAAATTATATTTTTTTGCCATTGAATAAAATAAAAGAGGATTATTTCTTAATTCATTTAATTTATTAAATAAAGTTTTAGAATAATCTTCAAAAGGAGATTCTTTAATTTCAAAAATTATTTTTTCATTATTTGATTTATATGAAATTTTTGTTTGTAAATATGAATCTTCATCTTTTGTTTCTTTTTCAGAAAAAAATTTTTCTTTTCTAATTTCATATAAATAATCTTCTTCAATGAATTTTTTACTAAAACATTCATTTCCCATAATTTAATAAATATTTAAATAATTAAATTTTAATTAAATAATTAATTTAAATTTTTATTTAAATGAATAAGTAAAATAGCATAAAAAAAATGGAAAAAACATTTAATTATAAAAGAATAGGAAAAAAAACAGAAAAAAAAGTAAAATCAATATTTCAATTATTAATTCTTGGAGATTGTGAAGTAGGAAAAACATGTTTCATAAAGAAAATATTAAATAATGAATATAATGAAGAATATAATAAAACAATATCATTTGAATTTAATTGGAATAATTTTGAAATAGAAAATGAAATTTATACTTTACAAATTTGGGATATTACAGGAAAAGAAAATTTTAATTTAATTTCAGAAAATTTTTATAAAAAATGTAAATGTGCTTTTTTTATTTATTCAATTGATAATAAAAAAAGTTTTTTAAATATTAAAGAAAGATTAAATGCTTTTAGAAATTATTCTTCTCAAAATACAATAATATTCTTAATTGGAAATAAAAATGATAAAAGTAGTAAAAGAGAAATTGATTATTCTGAAGGAAATAAATTTAAAAATGAAAATAATTTAGATTATTTTTTTGAAATTTCTTGTAAAAATAATGATGGAATTGAACATATTATAGAAATGATTTTTATCAGTTTAATTAGTCAATTAAATACTAATGATAATAATTTTGATATTCAATCTAATTTCAGTAAACAATTTAAAGAAAGTGTTAGTTCTTCTAATTTTAATAAAAAAATAAATGAAAAATGTGCTTGTAAAAATATTTGTGATTGTTTTATTTTTTAAAAAATAAGTTTTTAAACCTTTTTATTTATTTTAATTAATTATAATTGATATAAAATTAGTAATTGAATATATATATTTTTTATATAAAAATTATATATATTTATACTTATTAAAATCATTTTGTAAATATGATATATATCAATGAAAAAAAATACCTTGCAAATAAATAATTATAAAACACTTTTAAAATCTAGAAACAGAATTAATTAATTCCTTATCTAAATTATTAATATCATTATCTTTAAATAATTCTTTGTTTAAAATATCTCTTTTATCATAAGCATTAGCAAAATACATTTGTCTTAAAACTGAAATTTCTTTTTCATTAAAAGTTTTAACTTTTTTTTTAACTCTTTTAATATCATAATATATTGTTTGAATTTGATTAGCATCAGTAATTCCAGTTAAATTATTAAATTTATAAGAATATATATTATTATCAATTTTAATATTATTATCTTTATCAATTGGCATATTTTTTATTTTTTCATAAGTATTAAATATATTTATAAATTTATTTCTATTTTTATCTTGATCAACTTCAAATAAACTTGCTCTTTTTTTTTTATTAACTTCAATATTGTTTTTCATTTTTAAATTACCAATTAAATTATTTTTAAGAGAAAAATGCCTTTTAATTTTATTATCCAATAGATTTCTATTAGTGTAATTTCTTTTATTAAATCTATAAGAATTTAATTCTTTAGTTTTTAAAATTTGTTTTATTTCACCATTATAATTTTTTAACTTTCTAATATATTTATTTATTAAATTACTATCTTCAATTGTTTTATTTTTATTTCTAATTCTAAGTATTCTATTCCTAAAAATAGATTGACTTTTATTTTCAGAATTTAATATTCCCAAAAGTTTTTGAGAATATTTAATATTTTTATCTTCTTCAGGAATAATATCATAAATATTATCAATAGATTTATAATATCTATCTAAATCATTTCCTTCTAATAATAAAGGAGAAGGTCTAAATATATTTTTAATATTTTTTAATTCATTATAAAAATGATGTTTTTCAATAAAATTAACTTTCTTTTGAGTTAAATCATCACTTAATGGTCTTAATTTTTTTCTTCTTAATGTTCTTTCTATATCTTTTACACTATCTTTATATTTATAATACATTGAAGAAAAATTTTTAGATTCTAAATATAATTTATCTAATGTTTTCTTATGTTTATTTTGAATTTTATCAAATTCATTCATTGATACTCTGTTTTTGTGAAATATATCATTTAAATTAAAATGAAAATTTTGATTGTTTAATAATTTATTTCCTTTTATTTGATTCATTATTTGATTTGATAAATGCACTTGAGATTTTAAATTTGGAGATGATATACTTGTTTTAAATATTTTATTCATATTTGTTTTATTTTTTTTTGGTTAAAAAAATTAGTTTTAAGGGATTATTATTTATTATAATTTAATAATTAATGATTTATTTTATTTTATTTTATATTTAATATTTTAGATTTACATAAGTTTGAAATAAAATTTATTTTTTTTTTCCTTTTCTTTTTATGAATCAATCATTTCATCTAAAGCTATTGTTAGATTTTTTTTGACGAAATTTAAAAATTTGATATTTAATAAAATTTGTTTAGAAATAATAAAATCATCTTTTCCTTTATTTTCTTTAACTAAACCATTTTCTTCATTTTTTCCTTTATTATTATTATTTTTTTTATTATTTTCATTTTCACAAATACTTATCGTTTGGTCAAACAATTCAAAAACTTTTTTACTAGTAATAATATCTTTATTAGTAATATTATTCTCATTATAATATTTAATATTTTGAAGTCTATAAACTAAAAAATATTTAATTAAACCACAATTAGCAACTTCATTATTTTTAATAGTAACATATTCTAAATTTTTAATTTCTTCTAATCTAATTAATTGATAAAAACTATATAAATTATTTTTAGAAAAAATAAGTGATTTTAAATGAGTAAATTTTTTAATATTATCTAAATTATGTTTTTGAGTAACTAAATCAAAATTTAAAAATTGAATTTGAATAGTATGAGTACTATTATAAAATTCATTATAACCTAAAACTTCAAGAGAATTACCAAATATATTTAATTGTTTATCTCTTTCAATTTCAGCATGACATAATTGCATTTTTGTTTCCTTTAATTTTTTAATATTATATCCATTAAAACCATTTT